>CM053033.1:65127496-65204856 GCA_028564925.1 Lithobates sylvaticus | reverse complement strand
CAACACAAACAAAAAAAAAAAACATTCCCTGGAATTCATAAAGACTGGTGCAGACAGATTTTGTGAAAGTGTCTTCTGTGTGCTTTAAGACCCCTTTCACACTGGGGCGTACTTTTTCAGGTGCTTTAGCGTTAAAAAAGCGCCTGTAAAGCGCCTGAAAGAAGCCGCAACTGCAATCCCAATGTGAAAGCCCGAGTGCTTTCACACCGAGGCACTGCGCTGGCAGGGCGTCAAAAAAATCCTGCAAGCAGCTTCTTTGCAGCGCTTTTGGAGCGGTGAATACACTGCTCCTAAAGCGCCTCTTCCCATTGAAATCATTGGGAAGCGCCTGAAAAACACCTGAAAAAACGCCCCAGTGTGAAAGGGGTCTTAAAGCGGATTTCCGCTGAGTGACCAGCATGCACCGCTCGTTCTCATGCATGCGCATTATGACCGCATCGAAGCGCCGTAAACTTCTCATGTTGCCATCACAACGGGCGTCATCTTATGAAGTGCCCTCCCCATTGTGATGGGAACGAAGCCCTCGGTGCTGCCCACAAACTCCTGGGAAATGATGACACACATCTCCCAGGAGCACTAGCGCGCACAGGTGCAGAGGGAAATGACGTCAGGCTCCAGGGAGAGGAAGCGGCAGATTACAAGGCACCCCTTAGCAACAGCCAGAAAAGAGTAAGTAATGCTGATGAGAACTGCAAAGTAAATTTTATAGGTGGAACTCCACTTTAAGGACCGAGCCTCTTTCTGAGATTTGGTGTTTACAAGTTAAAAACATTTTTTTTATTGCTAGAAAATTACTTAGAACCCCCAAACATTATATATTTTTTTTCTAACATCCTAGAGAATAAAATGGTGGTTGCAATACTTTCTGTCACACCATATTTGCGCAGCGATCTTACAAGCGCACTTTTTATGGAAAAAATACACTTTTTTTAAATTAAAAAATAAGACATAAGTTAGCCCAATTTTTTTCTTTTTGGTAAAAGATAATGTTACGCCGAGTAATTTGATACCCAACATATCACCCTTCAAAATTGCCCCCGCTCTTGGAATGGTGACAAACTTTTACCCTTAAAAATCTCCATAGGTGACGTTTAAAAAAATTCTACAGGTTGCATGTTTTTAGTAACAGAGGAGGTCTGGGCTAGAATTATTGCTCTCGCTCTAACGATTGCGACGATACCTCACATATGTGGTTTGAACAGCGTTTTCATATGCGGGCGCTGCTCACGTATGCGTTCGCTTCTGCACGCGAGCTCAGCGGGATGGGGCGTATTTAAATGTTTTGTTTTCTTATTTATTTTACACTGTTCTTTTAAAAAATAATTGTGTCACTTTTATTCCTATTACAAGGAATGTAAACATCCCTTGTAATAGAAAAAAAGCATGGCAGGACCTCTTTAATATGAGATCTGGGGTCAAAAAGACCTCAGATCTCCTATTTACACTAAAATGCAATAAACCATACCACACACGGAAGAGGACCCGATCGCCTCCGCCGCTACCGACAGCTCCGGTAAGCGGCGGAGGGCACCGGAGTGCGGCAGGAGGGGGGGACCCTCTCCCACCACTGATAAAAGTGATCTTGTGGCGAATCTGCCACAGAGACCAATTTTATCTGAAAGCGGACTGCCCGATGAAGAAGAGCTGCCATAACAACGATATCCCTTTTCAAAGTACCGACGTATAACGATGACGGGCGGTCCGTAAGTGGTTAATTTACATTGTCCCTTCTATTTCTGTATATGGATGATGGCACTGTAATTATTTTATTAAAGTGTTACTAAACCCACTACAGTAAAATCAGTCTGTATATGAAGTAAATCATGCTTGTTATACTCACTGTGAAACCTAAGGGGTTAATCCTCCGCAATGTGTAAAAAGGCTGAATGATCCTGTCTCCTCTGATCCTCTCCTTCTTCCACTGTCCCCAAACTATCTCCTGGTAAGACAGGGCCTTTAGAGTCATTCTGCACATGCTCAGTTTGGTGTGTATTGCTAGAGTTTTTTTTTTCTTGTGAGGCTGCATGTGATCAGCACAGGGCCAGTCAGCACTCTCCAGACAGAGGGTCAGGGGTCCCGCAGCCTCATAGGACAGTCAGAGCAGAATTAAAACTCCTCCTACAAGCTTTAAAGGAGTTGTAAAGGCAGAAGGGTTTTTATCTTAATGCATTATATGCATTAAGATAAAAAAAAAACTTCTGTGTGTAGCCCCCCAGCACCCCCCTAATTGCCTACTTGAGCCCCTTCTCTCCAGCGATGTCCACGATCCCCTCAGCCATCCAGGGCACTCCTCCTGATTGGCTGAGACAGAGCAGAGGCTCCATGGCTCCTGTGGCTGTCAATCAAAGTCAGTCAGCCAATTAGGGGAGAGAGGGGGCGGGGCCAGGTCGGGGCTCCATGTCTGAATGGATACACGGAACTCTGACTCGGCTTGGGTGCCCCCTGTAGCAAGCTGCTGGCTGAGGGGCAGTCAAAGGAAGGAGGGGCTAGGAGCAGAGAGAGGGACCAGGGAAGAGGAGGATCTGGGCTGCTCTGTGCAAAACCAACTGTATAGAGGAGGTAAGTATAACATGTTTGTTATTTAAAAAAAAAAAAAAACAAGTCTTTACAATCACTTTAACCAGACAATGAGAGAAGTCACACGACTGCTTCATACTGCTGATGAGAAAAGGTATTTAGCCATTTATATTTACAAAAATAATTGCATTTCCATGTTCTGTGTACTGTGGGAGACTAGATATAGTGAATGCAGGGTCCTGGGTTTAGTAACACTTTAAAAAAAACATCTAAGTACCTTTCTCCTAAACTATATACAAGTCAGATGACCCAGATGACCCAGCTCTTTCCCAGTCTGTTTGCAGGGAAACATAAGCAGGAGGAGCTTCTAGTGCTCTGCTGCTGGTCACATGTTCAAAATAAAAATAAAAAGCCTTTGGAATACAGAGTAGAAATAAATAATTAATATAAATGAACCGTTTTAAATTGTCATACAAATATATATTTGAAATCAAATCTTTATTATTTTTTGGGCAATAACATGGAGTGGCCGGATATCTGCCAGTCACAGGCTGTGCCTTAGAATAAGAGGAAAATTAATCCTCCATAAGAGCAGTTTCACACTAGGGCGAGGGTGGGGCGTTAGCGGTAAAGCTCCGCAAATTTTAGCAGTGCTTTACCGCTGTAATAGCGGTGCTTTTCGGCCGATAGCGGGTGCTTTTAACCCCAGCTAGCAGCCAAATAAAGGGTTAATAGCGCCCGCAAAGTGCCGCTGCCAAAGTGCTTTTCAGGCGCTTTGGCAGCGGTGCAGCGGTGCCCATCGATTCCGCGGTGGAGGAGTGGTGTATACAGGGGAGGTGTTTTGCAGGTGCTTAACAGGCACTGTTTTTAGCCCAAAAGCGCCTGAAAAATTCCCCAGTGTGAAAGGGGTCTCAATCTACATGTAATATCCCATCCCCATTGTGTTTAGCTGGTTAGTGGACATGCAGGAGGAGGGAGAGAGTGGGCTGTCATTTACCACTGTGTATACACCCACATGTGTGACTCTATAGTCACATGGGCTGCTCAGATGTAATAGGGAGGAAATTCTCAGCATAGAAACTCACTGAAAACATGTGCAGAGTTGCCACCACAGCTGCAAAATCCCTAGCTGAATTGAGGACATTAACAGAAGGGGGAGATAGAGAGCAGCAGAATCAACCAGTTTTTTTGCAGACTACAGAAAACAAATCTCATAGTCACTTAGGCTGCTTTCACACTGGGGCGGTGCGGGGCGGCGACGGTAAAGCAGCGCTATATTTAGCGCTGCTTTACCATCGTTTTACCCGCGGTATGCGGCCGCTAGCGGGGTGGTTTTAACCCCCGCTAGCGGCCGCAAAAGGGTTAAAAACCTCCGCAAAGCGCCGCTGCAGCGGCGGTTTGCGGGCGGTATCCCCCGCGGTTTCCCATTGATTTCAATGGGAAGGAGCGGTATAGGAGCGGTAAATACACCGCTCCTTCACCGCTCCAATGATGCTGCTAGCAGGACTTTTGTTGCGGTCCTGCTAGCGCACCGCTCCAGTGTGAAAGCCCGCCGGCTTTCACACTGGAGTGAATGGGGCCGGTTTTTTCAGGCAGTGTACAGGCGCTATTTTTAGCGCTGTACCGCCTGAAAACCGCCCCAGTGTGAAAGCAGCCTTAGTGCGTATGAACAGCGTGTAATACAACATTTATTGATAGTTTTTTGTGATGTGGATTTACTGACACTTTAAAGTAGAGCTATAGACAAAACCTTTTTTTATTCATTTTGGATAGAGCGAGAGAGGGTTATAATCCGTCAGACATTTTTTCACCATCTATGTCCCATTGCGGAGATTTTTCCTTACTTCCTGTCTCATAGCCTAACAAGAAGTAAGAGGAAATCCCTGCAAATTAAGGGAATTACTTGGGGACCCTCAGGTTATCAGAACTAGTGTCCCCACTGGAAGATTTCCCTTCTACTACTTTTCTTTCACTTTCAATGATAATGGTAAACAGGACAAATAAAGAGGGTGAATTTCCTTAAAACGGTTGTGAAGTCAGGATAATAAATGACTTGCATTCCCTCTGTTTTAGAAAAATCTAAAGTATTATGTGTTTTTTTTTTTTTATATTCTATTCCTAAATACCTTATTTCATAGCACCAAAGTACAGTGACAGGACAATCCTCTGCTATGTTTCCCTGATGTAAGGAATGCGGAGGGAAGTGCGAAAAGAAGTCCAAACTGTAAATAAATTAAAATAGGTGATTTTCCACGTGTCTTCAAAAAAACGTCAAACTTGAATCTTCAAGCTAACTTGAATCTGCCACCACACCACGTGTTTGTGATCACACTCCCTCTGAAGGGCACACTCACCAGCTCACAGTGCCTCACACTCTCGTGTTTGGCAGCAGCGTGTTTTACCCACTTCAGGGGTTAATATTGGTCATCAGCTTGCTTGATTTGTTTAGCTCTCAATGTGGTTACATTGTGTGTAGTGTCTGGGCCCCGCCCCTCAGCCTCGCTCTCGCCGCCCAGCTCAGGCTTCCATGCACTGCACGCTGCTCCGGCTGCTTGTGTTGCCCGGGTGCCTCACCTGACCGCGGGGGTGCGGAGAGGAGCCGTCCGGGGTGCCGGGGAGAGGCGCGGTGTGGGAATGGGAGGTATCCGGGGCTCCGCTCAGTGGTGCTCTCCGGGAAGATGTGACATGGTCCCCCGCACTTCAACTCTTCTCCTCCGCTCTGGATTTTTTCTTCTTTAATCATTTTTTTCTATGCTGTGTTACTTATTTTAATTTTCATTTTTTGGTATATCTGGTGAATTTTCACAGTGTCACAAATTTACTTTTATTCATTCATTATTGGTATCACTTTTGCCATATTAGATTATTGGATTGGTACACTGGATGGCGGGAGGTCATCTCTGTACACCTGCCATATATGTGGTATTAATACTAGGACATACTGGTGTTGTACTAGTCACAACCAAGCATATGGTATATACAGTGGAGTATTTAGCACTTAGTATACACGGTTGAGTACATAGCGGTGTACATATCAAGGTCATATTGGTTTGATTGGAGGGAGCGCCACTCACCTCACATACACTTATTTTACAGCACTGATACAGCCTAAAATTCCAGACCACATACAGCTAATTTACACCTATGTCTATGCATTACCATACTCTTTGCAACACGTATGCATTGTGAATGAGACCTTAAATTCTGTACTGCTCACATAGAGGGAACGTGTAGTGGTATTTTGTATATTTTCTTCATGTATTAAATTGAAGAATACATTTTTTTTTAAAGTAGCTATAAACTGTAAGTGGGTGGCATTATTTGCTAGAGCACTTTGAATTATAAATGTAGCGGTCTCCCCGACCTCCAGAGGCCCAGTGTTGGCCCCCCGAGTCAGGGAGAGCTGACATTCCTCCTCAGGGTGCAGGTTACTAGGCATGGTGGGTGTAGTGCACGATGGAAAGATGGGCACCAGTCACTTTTAAAAATGAATAAAGAGAGTTTTTATTTCTCTTAACAGGAACAGGGGAGAGAGGGTTATGGCACAGGACACCCTTAGGCAAATGCAATAGCAACTTGGCAGACTCCGCAGACAAAAACAGAACTAGGCAGACAGCAATACAGAAAAGGGCCTTTATGCCGAATGCAGCGATCTGTATCTTGTAGCAACTGCTGTCTCCTAAAGCAACAACTTCACTCACAGTATCCCACTGTAGATCCTCAAGCTCAGCTCCCAGCTACCTGCTGGACTTCTCAAGCTTCAATCACAGCTAATTCTTCAAGCTCAGCTCGCAGTATCCCACTGGACTTCTTGGACTCTCAGCTACCTGCTGGATCCCTCAAGCTTAACTCACAGCTACCCGCTGTATTCTTCAAGCTTCCACCACGCTACCCGCTGGATCCCTCAGGCTTGACTCACAGCTACCCGCTGTACTTATCTTCGAGCTTTACTTACAGCTACCCGCTGTACTCCTGGATAAGTCTCTACTGAAGCTTTCCCACTTACTTCACTGTCCCCGGCTAGTAAAGTGTTTGCTCCGGCAACAAGAATGGTTGACTCTCTGGCAACTTCTTCTCCCTTGCCTCCTGGCAGCGATCAGGCTCCTCTCAGGCTGAGCTCCTTTACACGTGGCTACACCTCAGCTACTGCTCCATACACACCCACCTAGGCCACAGCCCGGGTGGAAAGCACCCCAATCACCTGACTCCTTCCGAATAAATAGACTATCCCAGCATGCTCAGTGGCCAAAGAAACTCCTGCTGATTGACTGAGAAAACATATCTTCTCATAAATTCACTGTAATCTATCATCCTAATGCCAAAGGCAACAGTGCCACCCATTGACAGAAGAGAGAGATTAAAATTAAACTCAAGCTTAGGAGAAAAAACTGTTGATCAAGCCTACAAATTAGCCAGGCTAGTTACCACCTAGCACAACTAAATTTACTAGCGGCCCTGTTTAGGACAAGGGTGCTACATAAAAAATTATCATGTTTTAATTTTAGAACATATTGCATACCAGTGCATGTTGCAGCTCAGTGCTGCTGAACTTCTCCAAACTCAGGGTAGGGCAGGCAGCAGCACATGAAGGGGGGAACTCTGCGGCCAGGGAAGACAGGCACCAACAAAAATTAAACGTAGAATCGTACGACCATAGGCTGCCTGCCTTTCCCGGAATAACATGTAAGCCACCAGAGTACTGATCAGGTTTACTATACTGCAATATTGTATGGAGACATTGCAATGCAGTATTGCCATTGGTCATATTTTTGCATAATGGGGGGCCAAAGAACTGGTATATTTGCTTGTGTTAGACATAATCTTCTATATCCATTTTCAACCAGTTTAACTAGACTTGCTTTGGTGCTTTTGATAGAACTGCAGTCTCTTGCCATATGATTCTCTGCTATGCAACCTCCTTATGTGCTAATGTGGTGCTTGTAACTAAGGAACATAGGCCTGCATTTCCATAGGCCTAGGTTCAAAAACCAAAAATGCTCACTGCGCCTAAATGCGTGTAAATGCGTTTCAAAGCACATAAACGCTAGACGTGTCTAGTGTTTGAGCATTAATGCATTCCAATGACCAGAATAAAGTGGTATTCTAGCCCAGTGTTTTCTCAACTCCAGTCCTTAAGGCGCCCCAACAGGTCATGTTTTCAGGCCTCCCATTATTTTGCACATGTGATTTGATCAGTTTCACTGCCTTAGTAATTACCACAGCTGTTTCATCTGAGGGTAATCCGGACAACATGACCTGTTGGGGCGCCTTGAGGACTGGAGTTGAGAAACACTGTTCTAGCCAATGGAACCCATTAACGCTCATAGACTTGATGCGCCTAAATGTGACAAAACACATGCAATATGCAGCTTTTACCAAGGTTTTAAGCAGCTTTTCTACTGCCAGGAGTTCTGGCGTTCAGAGAGGCTTAACAAACGTACTATGTGCATAAGGCCTTACTGTCACTTACTGTCACTTACTGACAGAACAAAAAAAAAAACTATACTGGGAATCAGTCTATTTTAATTTTCCTGTTTAAATGCATAGGAAAAGTAGCATTTGCTAAATAAACCTTTTATATCGAATTCCAATTATACCTATTGCAATTAGCTTACTCACCTCTAACCTAGATCCCACCCAATAGATGTGCTTACTGAACCCCTTCCTGTACGATATATAAATGATCATAATATACATGTAGAATGGTGACTCATTCTCACGCTGTTTAACAATGTCGCTACAATTTGAGCCCCCAGATTCCCTCTAATTGATGCCACCCTCATCATTCTCTTAATTTATCTTGCTGAAATTAAAATGTGAATGCTGACAGCAGGGAACAGATGTATCAGAGAAAAAGATGGTTCGGTAATGAAGCTGGGTGCTTAACCCTTTTGAGGCCAACAAAATAGTATACATTGTAGAAGCACAAGCTGAAGAACGTCAGAAATGGTGGAAAAGGAGCTAGTCTCTTAGAAATATGTTTAGTGTGGCACAAACCCGTAACATAAAAACACATCCTCCACTTCAATTAAGGATATGTTAGCTGTGTAAAAAGGGGTAATTAAGTAAATACAAAAAACAGAATAAGTGTTGTTATTTAAGGAATTCAGGCAAATTTATGCAAAAATGTGTGTAGATGAATGGTTAAACACAAGGACAACATGTTCATTTTTAATTTCTATGATGAAATCAGGAATTCATTTAGCTGTAAAGCCTAACTTGATCCAAAATGTTCTATTTTGTTTAGCATTTAGAGCTTCTATATTGTAAGATTTTTTTTCCTATATTGGGGAGATTTCCCATCACTTAAAGCGGAATTCCACACTAAAGAGGAACTTCCACTCATCGGAACCCCCCCCCCCCCCCAATTGGCACCTTTTAGGGGGGAGGGGGTGCAGATACCTGTCTAAGACAGGTATTTGCACCCACTTCCGGGCATAGACTCCCACAGGAGTCTATGCCTCTTCCTGTCCCGCCGCGCTGTCTGCTGGGGCACACACGGGTCCCATTGACAGCGCGGAGCATTCCTATTGCATTGCGCGACTCGCGCATGCGCAGTAGGAACCGGGAAGTGAAGCCGCAAGGCTTCATTCCCTGATTCCCATACCCAAGATGGCGGCGGCAGCATCTGAGGACCGAGGGACGGTTCGGCCTCGGGAGCCGATATCACTGGACCCTGTGACAGGTGAGTGTCCTTATTTTAAAAG
Organism: Lithobates sylvaticus; assembly: GCA_028564925.1. Lineage (NCBI taxonomy): Eukaryota > Metazoa > Chordata > Amphibia > Anura > Ranidae > Lithobates > Lithobates sylvaticus. The sequence goes on along the minus strand of CM053033.1, from coordinate 65,195,632 downwards.
TATATACTGCAGTATTTGTAGCTGCTGACGTGCCGGATTCCCTCTTTAATGGCAGAAAAGAAAATGACAAATTTCTCAAAAGGGGAAAAAAGACAAAAACAAACATACAGTGGTGTGAAAAAGTGTTTGCCCCCTTCCTCATTTCCTGTTCCTTTGCATGTTTGTCACACTTAAGTGTTTCGGAACATCAAATCAATTTAAACAATAGTCAATGACAACACAAGTAAACACAAAATGCAATTTGTAAATGAAGGTGTTTATTATTAAAGGTGAAAAAAAATCCAAACCATCATGGCCCTGTGTGAAAAAGTGATTGCCCCCCTTGTTAAAACATACTATAACTGTGGTTGTCCACACCTGAGTTCAATTTCTCTAGCCACACCCAGGCCTGATTATTGCCACACCTGTTCACAATCAAGGCATCACTAAAATAGGAGCTGCTTGACACAGTAAGGTCCACCAGAAGATCCTTAAAAGCTACACATCATGCCGAGACCCAAAGAAATTCAGGAACAATTGAGAAAGAAAGTAATTTGAGATCTATCAGTCTGGAAAGGGTTATAAAGCCATTTCCAAAGCTTTGGGAATCCAGCGAACCACAGTGAGAGCCATTATCCACAAATGGCGAAGACATGGAACAGTGGTGAACCTTCCCAGGAGTGGCCGGCCACCCAAAATGACCCCAAGAGCGCAGCGACGACTCATCCAAGAGGTCACAAAAGACCCCACAACAACGTCCAAGGAACTGCAGGCCTCACTTGCCTCAGTTAAGGTCAGCGTTCATGCCTCCACCATCAGGAAAAGACTGGGCAAAAATGGCCTGCATGGCAGAGTTCCAAGGAGAAAACCACTGCTGAGCAAAAAGAACATCAAAGCTCGTCTCAATTTCTCCACAACACATCTTGATGATCCCCAAGACTTTTGGGACAACATTCTGTGGACCGATGAGACAAAAGTGGAACTCTTTGGAAGGTGTGTGTCCAAGTATATCTGGCGTAGAAGGAACACTGCATTTCAGAAAAAGAACATTATACCAACAGTAAAATATGGTGGTGGTAGTGTGATGGTCTGGGGCTGTTTTGCTGCTTCAGGACCTGGAAGACTTGCCGTGATAAAAGGAACTATGAATTCTGCTGTCTACCAAGAGATCCTGAAGGAGAATGTCCGACCATCTGTTCGTGTACTCAAGCTGAAACGAACTTGGGTTCTGCAGCAGGACAATGATCCTAAACACACCAGCAAGTCCACCACCGAATGGCTGAAGAAAAACAAAATGAAGACTTTGGACTGGCCTAGCCAAAGTCCTGACCTGAATCCTATTGAGATGTTGTGGTATGACCTTAAAAAGGCCGTTCATGCTCGAAAACCCTCTAATGTAACTGAATTAGGACAATTCTGCAAAGATGAGTGGGCCAAAATTCCTCCAGGACGCTGTAAAAGCCTCATTGCACCTTATCGCAAACGCTTGGTTGCAGTTGTTGCTGCTAAGGGTGGCCCAACCAGTTATTAGGTTTAGGGGGCAATCACTTTTTCACACAGGGCCATGATGGTTTGGATTTTTTTTCACCTTTAATAATAAACACCTTCATTTACAAATTGCATTTTGTGTTTACTTGTGTTGTCCTTGACTATTGTTTAAATTGGTTTGATGTTCCGAAACACTTAAGTGTGACAAACATGCAAAGGAACAGGAAATGAGGAAGGGGGCAAACACTTTTTCACACCACTGTATATTTTAGTATAGAGTATGGACAAGAAGTTTTGACAGTGATTTTTATTGCTGTCTATGCTTGCCTTGCTAGTTGCCTGGCTGTCTCTCAATTCATTACTTTTGAGTCATTGACCTGGAACAAGCAGGAAAGGAAAGTCAGAGAAATGTAAAAAAAAAAAAATGTATGTATATTGTCACAGATATAGGAAGTACTGACTCCTGAAAATCTGCCATGACAGCCAGAAAACTAGCACTTCAGAACATGCAAGCAACTACAGGTTTCCTTAACCACTTCAGCCCCGGAAGATTTGGCTGCTGAATGACCAGGCCGTTTTTTTGCGATTCGGCACTGCGTCGCTTTAACTGACAATTGCGCGGTTGTGCCACGCTGCACCCAAACAAAATTGACGTCCATTTTTCCCCACAAATAGAGCTTTCTTTTGGTGGTATTTGATCGCCTCTGCGTTTTTTTTTTGCGCTATAAGTGCCAATTTTGGAAAAAAAACACATAAATATCCCCATTTTTTTTTTAAAAGGTAATTTTTTCTCAGTTTAGGCCGATATGTATTCTTCTACATATTTTTGGTAAAAAAAAAATAGCAATAAGCGTATATTGATTGGTTTGCGCAAAAGTTATAGTGTCTACAATTTTTTTTTTTACTAGCAATGGTGGCGATCTGCGATTTTTATCGGGACTGCAACATTATGACGGACACATCGGACAATTTTGACACATTTTTGGGACCATTGGCATTTATACAGCGATCAGTGCTATAAAAATGCACTGATTACTGTAAAAATGTCACTGGCAGTGAAGGGGTTAACACTAGGGGGGCGATCACGGGGTTAACTGTGTTCCCTGGGAGGTGATTCTAACTGAAGGGGGAGGGGACTGACTAGAGGAAGTGACAGATCGTGGTTCCTAGCTAATAGGAACACACGATCTGTCACTCCTCTCAGAACAGGGAAGTGTGTGTTTACACACACTCGTCCCTGTTCTGTGTCTCGTGCTCGCGACCATTGGCCACGAGCATCGGCACCCCCGCTACCGCGAGCGCGCCCCACCAGATCCCACGAGCGCGCACGCCGCCGGATCCCGCGAGTATATAAGTACCCCTACCATTTCCCAAAGAAAGTGTAAATTTTTTTTCAAAAACACACTGACACCGTTGGGAAAAGTCCTTTATTAAAAATAAAAAAAAGATTCCAGCGGTGGTAATCCACTCTTGCTATCCAGCGATGGCTGATCTCTTCTCCGGGGTCCAGTGATGGATGATCTCTTCTCCGGGGTCCAGCGATGGATGATCTCTTCTGATGACGTCCAGCGCAGCGCATCCTGTCTCCACGGAGACACTACGGGAATCCCAGGTCTTAGCTGAGGAGGACCGGGCCACCCGTCACCTGACCCCGCCCCCCTCTGACGCAAGGGGGAAGTCGGGCTTCCCCAGTGACGTAGGGTGACTCCGCCCCCTCTGATGTAACGGAAACCTACGGGGTGACTCCACCCCCCTCTGATGTAACGGTGGCTTCCGTTACATCAGAGGGGGCGGGGTCACCCGTATGTCACTGGGGAAGCCCGACTTCCCCCTTGTGTCAGAGAGGGGCAGGGTCAGGTGACGGGTGGCCCGGTCCTCCTCAGCTAAGACCTGGGATTCCCGCAGTGTCTCCGTGGAGACAGGATGCGCTGCGCTGGATGTCATCGGAATAGATCATCCATCGCTGGACCCCGGAGAAGAGATCATCCATCGTTGAACCCCGGAGAAGAGATCAGCCATCGCTGGATAGCACGAGTGGATTACCACCGCTGGAATCTTTTTTTTATTTTTAATAAAGTACTTTTCCCAACGGTGTCAGTGTGTTTAACATTTTTTTTTACACTTTGTTTGTGAAATGGTAGGGGTACCCCCTTACCATTTCAAACAGGGGGGGCTGGGATCTGGGGGTCCCCTTGTTAAAGGGGGCTTCCAGATTCTGATAAGCCCCCCGCCCGCAGACCCCCACAACCACCTGCCAGGGTTGTGGGGATGAGGCCCTTGTCCCCATGAACATGGGGACATGGTGCTTTGACCCCCAAAGCATCCTCCCAATGTTGAGGGCATGTGGCCTGGTACGGTTCAGGAGGCGGGGGGCGCTCTCTCGTCCCCCCCTCTTTTCCTGCGACCTGCCAGGTTGCGTGCTCGGGTTTTTTTTTTTCCTGCAAAAATTACACTTTGTGCCGGGACAGTTCTAAGCACAGGAAACATGCGCCCCTTTACAGGCATACTATACACACCCCCCAGGTACGAAATTTAAAGGAATATTACACTTTTATTGTTTCACTTTAAGCATTATTAAAATCACTGCTTCCGAAAAAACTGCAGTTTTTTAAAACTTTTTTTGCATTGATACATGTCCCCTGGGGCAGGACCCAGATCCCCAAACACTTTTTATGACAATAACTTGCATATAAGCCTTTAAAATTAGCACTTTTGATTTTGAACATTCGAGTCCCATAGACTTTAATAGGGTTCTAAAGTTCACACAAACTTTAGGTCTGTTCGCAGGTTCTGGTGCGAACCGAACAGGGGGTTGTTCGGCTCATCCCTACTCCCTTTGTACTCAATTAACACTTTGGCTCCAAGGACTCATAGTCCCTTACATAAACAATGTTTTACATTATCCCTCTTATGTGTTATCTATTTCTTTTTTTTTTACAAACTATGATTACCTTAGTTCATTGATGGTTCCCACCTTAACCTCCGTCGCTATTATTAACCCGGCTGCAGCAACATATGCAATCCTTTTTTGGTTGCTAATTCATAACTCCTAGTTGGGCTGTTTAAACCCTAGTGTCAGTCACTGCGCCTCACCTCCTAGACAATGGACTCCGCATTGGTATTTTTCCATGGCACTATTTCTGTCCCCCAGCCTCACGACGTCTCACTAGTCTTGGGGACACGATGCACACATTATGTGACATATTTATGTTTTTGCCATTTGTTACTGGTTTTACTGTACCACAAGGTACTTCTCTTTTCTTTTTTTCCCTACCCTTTCTTCCCCTCCCCCCCATCCCCAGGTGTTACCTAGCAAACTCCACTTCCAGATGCAACCACAACAACCATAATACAAACCTAGCCTCACAACGAGACCCCTAAATATACTAACGCTCAATGTACAAAGACTAAACTCTCCACACAAATGGACCAAAGCCTTTAAAACCTTTGCCACTACTAAGGCACACCCACCGATCCAACCCTAAATTCTTCAACCGAGCCTATCCACATGTATATACAGCATCAGCTAACTCCAAAAGTAGAGGAGTTCTTATAGCCTTCCATTGTTCTACTCCATTAACACCCCTGGCTGAAATCAAGGACCCGGAGGGCCGTTATTTAATTGTGCCTGGCATTCTGCTTGACACCGAAGTGACAATAGTATGTTATGACGCACCAAACTCTAAACCTCTACCATTTTTTCCCATCTGCTAGGTGTTGTTGATTCTCACAAAAGGGGCATACTCCTCCTCTGTGGGGACTTCAACCAGTCCCTATACCTCTTTCTAGACAAATCTCCTCAACCTCCCCCCCTACTGCTGAAAAACTTAGCTTCCAACATCCCCTACACCGCTATTCCTTAGTTGACTCGTGGCGTGAACAAAACCCAGCACAACATCAATACACGTTCTACTCTCACCCTCACAATACATTTTGGCGAATCGATCATATCTTCCTCACCACTGGTACCACACCCCTACTTGTCTCCTCAACTATTCTTCCAATCCCCTGGTCAGATCATAGCGCTGTTTTTACCACCTTAGTCTCCCTAATCCCCTCCATAAAGGACTCTTGCTGGACCATCAATGATAACATTTTATTTCACCCATTACACCGCCTTACAATAGAAACAGCACTTAAGAAATATTTATCCATCAACTCTACTCCATTCGTTGCCGATACCGAGTATTTGCACAAGTATCGGTACTCGTGGAAATGCACCGATACCTGAAACCAATACTTTCAATCTCGGTTCTTTGAGCTGTTACTGGTTCTCCCCAGTGTTAAAGAAGTCAAGTAATTGGTGCTGTCAAAAAAAAAACAGCCATCATTGTTTATTAACAACATTGCTCAGCCCTGAAACACTTAAATAAAAAGAAACATTGTTTCTTTTTGTATATTTCTGTTTCTTCATCTGCAGCTCAAAGGGATGAACAAATGTTCCTCTGTTTAACCCCTTAATAACCCTTAATTTACTCCAAGCAGCCTTAACTCCCTATTCTCCTCCATTTAATTATTATTTTACTGCTTTCTTTCTTTTGTTCACGTCTATTTCATAAACGATAAAACAATTAAAACTTTTTTTTTTTTTAGTGAATATTTTTACACATATATATTAACATATATTTACACATTTCATTGAAAAAGCGCAAAATTAAAAAAATCGATTTATTTCATTTGTAAATAACATTTCAATGCACTTTTCAATGCTTTGTACCATTTCTGACAGCTGAAGTTAAAACAAAACAGTTGAGGTAGGTATCGGTAATTGGTATCGGCGAGTACTAAAAAAAATGGTATTGGTGCATCCCTAGTTACAACAAACTGTTTTTTTTCCTTTTGGGATAAAGGTTTTACATAAATTAATAAAAACTGATAATTTTAACAACCCCTGACAGTGTTAAATGGTTTATCTTATCCATATAGACTGATACAGTCTGCTGGAGAGCTTGTGCTTTGAAAAACAACAGATGTGCTGGCTGGATCACCAGATGAAAATAGAAGAAAGAAAGCCTAAAAATGAAAATGAATGCAGCCATCACATCTAAGAATTGGTAAGCTGCAATATAATAAATGTTTGCTTTTGGGTTAAATACCACTTTAAATTTGGTAATATAAACATGATCATATAAATCTCTTCTAATAGGTCTAATTGTTTTCCCAATGTAGGAGGCTCCGCAGGCACAGGTCAAGGCATAGACTAATCTTTCTGTACCCAAGGAGCCTTCCTGTAGATTGGTAAAGGGTCAGTCCCTCTATCATATATGAGCAAAAATTACAACGGTCACATATAAAGTCCAAATTCATATTTTCTCATTACATTTAGTGAAAAGTCAAAATACAAGCTACACTGTGTATGAATTTTGTGCATGCTCGCAAGTGGGTTTTGAAGTTCTGCTGACAGATGGAAGTCTATATTTGAGCATCTGTTGCTTATGGTGACAATCCAGGAGCACCAGAAACATTTAGCTTGAGAAAGCATATGGACAGAGACATTTGGTGCCAAGCAAACTCCCCCATTATTTATGGAACTCAGAGTAAACCGCAAAGTATAGTAATGACTACCAAAGGGGAAGCAATTGCTCGATTTAAAATGCTTGTACTAAGGATTACTTATTACTGTATTTATTGTGCAATGAATCCCTGTTTATTGTGCTTTCCTGAAAATATTAAAGCAGACCAGTCATGCAGCACTGAAATATCTGATATTAATAACTAATGCACCCTCATTTAGGCTTGAATTCCCATACAATGTGAATGATTAGTATGTCATTGTTTTAAACACGTGGCCATGTATAAATGCAGGACAACCCTCCATATATTACATATGCCAAATCTGGCCCTAGGTAAGGTGAAATAGATAATGCAGTGCTGAAAAGACATGGTAACTGGTTGAAAGTAACAAAAACGTTGACTATCTTTAACAAAAGTATGTTATTCTTCTCAGACTATGCACTGTTAGCCACTGCATGCCACTTCTGGGAAGCAGCACCAGACTCAGTGAAAGTCTTTTACTGTCTATTGGGTCAGCTTGTTAAAGAGGAAGTAAAGCCTATTTAAAAAAAAAAAAAAAAAAAACGGAACCTGCAAGGCAAAGGCATAATGAGCTAGTATGCATAGCATACTAGCTCATTATGAATGACTTACCTGAGAACGAAGCCCCCGAAGCGTCCCTCATCCACGATCTTCTGCGCCGCCAAACCCGGAGTGACTTCCGGGTCTCGCTGCTCCAGCGCTGTCATTCAAGAGCGGCATATCGCCGTGATCTCGGCATGCTCAGTGCGCCTGCGCGCCTGTAGGTCAAAGTGGTTTGTAAGTGTTTACAACCACTTTAAGTGACATCTCCTTGGTACTGTGATGATTGTAATTCAGCTCCCACAGCACATTACCAGGAGTTACAGTTGTGCTCATAAGTTTACATACCCTGGCAGAATTTATGATTTCTTGGCCATTTTTCAGAGAATATGAATGATAACACAAAACATTTTCTTTCACTCATGGTTAGTATTTGGCTGAAGCCATTTATTACCAATCAACTGTGTTTACTCTTTTTAAATCATAAACCCAACAGAAACTACCCAAATGACCCTGATCAAAAGTTTACATACCCTGGTGATTTTGGCCTGATAACATGCACACAAGTTGACACAAAGGGGTTTGAATGGCTATTAAAGGTAACCATCCTCACCTGTGATCTGTTTGCTTGTAATTAGTGTGTGTGTATAAAAGGTCAATGGGTTTCTGGACTCCTGACAGACCCTTGCATCTTTCATCCAGTGCTGCTCTGACGTTTCTGGATTCTGAGTCATGGCGATAGCAAAAGAATTGTCAAATGATCTGCGGGAAAAGGTAGTTGAACTGTATAAAACAGGAAAGGGATATAAAAAGATATCCAAGGAATTGAGAATGCCAATCAGCAGTGTTCAAACTCTAATCAAGAAGTGGAAAATGAAAATGAGGTAGACCAACTAAATTTTCAGCCACAACTGCCAGGAATATTGTTCGTGATGCAAAGAAAAACCCACAAATAACTTCAGGTGAAATACAGGACTCTCTGAAAACATGTGGTGTGGCTGTTTCTAGATGCACAATAAAGAGGCACTTGAAGAAAGATGGGCTTCATGGTCGAGTCGCCCGAAGAAAGCCATTACTACGCAAATGCCACAAAGTATCCTGCTTACAATACGCCAAGCAGCACAGAGACACGCCTCAAACCTTCTGGCACAAAGTCATTTGGAGTGATGAGACCAAAGTTGAGCTTTTTGGTCACAACCATAAATGCTATATTTGGAGAGGAGTCAACAAGGCTTATGATGAATTGTACACCATTCCTACTGTGAAACACGGAGGTGGATCGCTGATGTTTTGGGGATGTGTGAGCTACAAAGGCACAGGAAATTTGGTCAAGATTGATAGCAAGATGAATGCAGTATGTTATCAAAAATACTGGAGGAACATTTGCATTCATCAGCCAGGAAGCTGCGCATGGGACGTACTTGAACATTCCAACATGACAATGATCCAAAACACAAGGCCAAGTTGACCTGTCATTGGCTACAGCAGATAAAAGTGAAGGTTCTGGAGTGGCCATCTCAGTCTCCTGACCTCAATATCATTGAGCCCCTCTGAGGAGCTCTCAAACATGCAGTTCATGCAAGACAGACCAAGAATTTACAGGAACTGGAGGCTTTTTGCCAAGAGGAATGGGCAGCTTTACCATCTGAGGAAATAAAGAGCTTCATCCACAAATACCACAAAAGACTACAAGCTGTTATTGATGTTAAAGGGGGCAATACATGGTATTAAGAACTGGGGTATGTAAACTTTTGATCAGGGTCATTTGGGTAGTTTCTGTTTTTCATTATGATTTAAAAAGAGTAAACGGTTGATTGATAATAAATGGCTTCAGCCAAACACTAACCATGAGTGAAAGAAAAGTTTTTGTGCTATCATTCATATTCTCTGAAAAATGGCCAAGGAATCATAAAAGCACAACTGTATGTTCCAGTTTACCCTGGCTCTGCATGATCACGATACAGAACACATAGGACACCAGATCAAGCACCAGATCTTTTTCTGCACAGCTGGGTCTGGTAAAGTAAGGAAAAATAACAGACTTAGGTCTTTGATTACCCTTACCATGCTATTAAGACAAAAATGTTAAATTTTAGTAAGAAACACTTTCAGGCTTTAGAATGTAAAATCTGTTCTAAGAAGTTCAATGCAGCATTCTTTTAGCATGTACAGTAATATGCCAAGACTATTATGGTTCAAAAGAATTGGCAAAAGGCACTTCTTTAGTGCCATATTTGTCATTTCCACAGCAGTGTCATACAAAAGTACTCCTTTTACACCGAGCTACTACTCTGGTAACATGTGACCTTTAGTCAAGGCAGAGCTGCCATGTAACTCTTATATCCATATCTCTTTATATGGCAACTCCAGCTCGATAAAGGACCACGTAGGATCGATGTAGGACTGATTTTGCAGGGCAAAGTAGGATGACAGTCGTACAACAGTCGTGTCGTACCAGTGGGAACCCAGCCTTAAGGCAGTAGTCCAGAAGCTTGGCATTCTACCTATGCAAGAACTAAATTTGTTAGTCAGATGTTTAGGTGCTCAGTCGTTGGACTGTGTTAAGAGAGTTAAGACTGTTCATATCCAAGAACCAGACAAAGGGGTCAATTCACTAAGTGTTAAAGTGGTTGTAAACCTCAGTCATGGAATCTGAGCAACGCACATATATCTGTAGTGTTTACTTATCTCTCCCCAAAGCTCTGAGTGTCATTTCTCTCTGGTGCTTCCTTCCTCTGTTATCAGCATTAGTCACTTCTGAGAAGTTTTCTCTACACATGAGATACATGTGTGTCGGGGCGAAGGGGGAGGGAGAGCTCAGAACAGTGCTTGTCTATTCACGACACAGTTCTTCTGCTGTGTTGAGGAGTGGTGTGTTCCTTTCCTCCAGTTAGCTCTCACACACTGTAACTGCAGACTCTCCGCCCTCTTCTCTGTGCTGCTGACAGATGAAGAAAGATTTTTAACACAATCTGCAGTTTTGAAAAGGTGTAGAGGGAGAAGACTGTATATAAACTGTAGATAAACAAGTAAAATGTATTTAATGTGTGTTTTTGCATGTCATTTAACTGTAGACTGGCTGCAGTGGGAACTGAAACATTTGGCAGTGGTACTCCTTCAGCTCAGGCCTGCTGGTTGTTTAGGACCCGGCACCTGCTCCAACCATTGATGTATCCCTGATGACAGTAGAATCTGAACAAAAGAGCCAACAAAAAAAAAAAAGAAAAAAAAAATGGTGTGTGGATTCGCCCTTTGGGTTTGGTATAGACCTCACATCAAAAATGAAAACAAATGGTGTGGGATTCCCCCAAAGTCCATACCAGACCCTTATCCAAACATACAGCCTGGAAGGTCAGGAAAGGGGAGGGGGCGTACTGGCCCCACTCCTGCACCATACCAGGCCATATGCCCTTAACATGTGCTGGAGGGCCTACTCTGTGCAATGACATATTTTGATGCATAGAATGCATTAAGATAAAAAAAAAAAAAAAATTCTATCTTTAGAACCACTGAGAATGCAACATACAATAGGTATGTATCAGCTCTCCTTTAAACAAGACTCTACTTCCCCTGAAGATCTTACACATGTGTAAGATCATGGCAGGGAAAGCAATGAGCAGTTACTCCCAGAAATCATATCTAAATATAGGGAACTATATCACAAAGGACCTGCAGAGAAAACAAATATGTACAATCCATGCAAACTGACCAAAAAGCTGCATGAATCAAAAAAATAGGCTATTGCTTGATGTCATTGATTGGAGGAGCTGACACATATCTGATCTTTAATTGTTTTAAATGACAATTCTGGCTATAGTGTAGTACTAATTATTATTATTAGAAATTGATCATTCTAACCCTTGGCAAAATATTTTTTTAAACAGTGTGTGCCATTACCACCCTACCTCAGAAAAGGCTGTTTACATTTAACTACTCTTGCAAAGTCAAAGAAAGAACATGGTTTGGTTTCCTGCTCTGAGCTGATAACGCAGTAATTCTCAGGCTCCCAGTTTCCTGATAAGCATATGGGCATTTGTCTAAAATAAGGTCAAATCCAGACATATTCTCCAATTTTAGACACAATTTGAGCAGTTAAAGTGTTTAGACAGTGTTTGGTGGGAATATAAAGCTTGATGCACAGCTAAGAAAAGAAGTCTTGGACGCTGCATTACTGGCCAAAAAAGGAGATAATATTCATAGCAGCTTAAAGACAATCATTGCGCTACAGAACAAAAAAATCAAGCAAAGTGATTAGTTGGTATAGGCAACTATAGAAAACAGCTGAACGGCCGCACTCCGAATAACACCTTTTTTTCGCGGCAAAACAGTGTAGAAGATCCAAAGGATCAATATAGATGCTTAATCATAGCTGGTGACCATATTCAGACTGAAAATATTTATAGTGAAATAAAACCAATTAGGGGATAGACAACCCCCAGAAACTCCTGCCATATCTAATCAGACTAGTGGAAACCAAATGTGCACAGGAAAATGGGCAGCACTAAAAAACAGATAACCAAAAGGATTAAGACCTCTGAAAGAATGACACAGTATTAATATATACTTAGTAAAGTCAGAATCGAACTGGTTCACTGTGTTGGCGTGCTGTCCCATAGCAGATATTGTTAACAAAGCTCTAGTATAGATACAATATACAGTATAAAAACATGACAAGGCAATGAACAATGCATTAAATATATCTGCACGGCTGAGCGTAATCAAACATACCACGAACAACAGTAGAGAGAGAGACGATCACTGTCAAGGAACCGAAGTTGACTAATGTAAGGCACAGTTATAAAACATTAAGTAATACTACTGTGTCAGACATAAGTGAAAAAAAAAAAAATATATATATATATAAATTAAATATAAGATCAAGTTAACACTTGCTGTGAATTCGAGTACATATAATATAAGACCAAGCGATCGTACTCACATCTACCATGTACGTGGTAAAGAAAAAGGAAAAGACACTTTGTAAAAAGAAACAGTTTATGAAATAGAAGGAAAAGAGCTGATGACAAACAAAGACAAAAACAGAAGGCAGAAACATAGGAACGTAGACGAGATGATTTCAGGCAGAAGTCAAACAAATAAAGCAAAGGGGCTACACAGATGCCACTAAGGAAACCATGCAGATACAGGGCGGTTATTAGAAACACCAACACGCTTGGAGCGACATCGCTACCTCATATAGGCAACTATACCAGTAGTGCTTCATCTTCTTTGTCTCCAATTTTCTTTTTTTAGCAGCCCCTAATTGTTTGGAGCTGTCTTTTCTAACACTACATCAAATACTAAAGCTGGCCAAACACAAATAGATTTCTTTCATTCAGTCTGTGGGACACAAATGTGTGTATGGGTGAATCATTCTTGCTGGGATATTGTATTCTGACAGCCACTAGGGTCGGCTGTCAGAGTACCCAAACAGTGCCTTCAGGCTACAGGTGCTGTTCGGCCGACAATTTTCAGTCCAGTTCCTTTGGCATAAGTCGAGCAAGTAATAAACTTTGTCTAACAGGGTATGGCCAGCTCTAGATAAGTAGAGGACCATTAAGGAGAAAAAAATAATATTTAAGGCAGAAACATTCGGAAGTCAGAGGCTGCTGCAGAGTGGTAGAGCATACATCTCTCCAATTGCTCTCTGCACTCATGATGTTTCATTCATTGGGATTTTGCTCCTTGAAAGTTAATATCCTGAATCCAATATCAATTTAAACACCAGGGTAATCCAGCCTTGCATGTATCTTTTCATGCTTAAGCAGGACATCATGGATGTTTTTCCTGTCCAGTTATTTGGATTCTTTTTGAACTCAGCTGGTTATCCATTGATTCCTATTACCCTCTTACCAGGGACTTTAAAATTATATTCCTCCTGCGATCACTTTGAATAGGACACTCAGATGGGATCCTCTGAACCTATATGGGACGTTTAATTATACCCTTCCTAAATTAGGTTTATATGCAACTTTTTGGCAGCCCAGCATAATTTTCCTTTCACCAGAAACTCCTGAAGAAGCATTAATAGCGAAACATGTTGAGGTATCGGTTGTATTTATGCCACAAAGTGGAATTCATAACCCTGTCATGGATGGTTTAATTTCCTCATGTTTTTTATGTGTTTAATAAAACATTTAAATTGTATTGATGCTATTTGTGTCCTTACCTTGCTTCCTATTGAACACTGTTAAAGTCCCGGGGTTTGTTACCCCTTCTTTCCCTTCTCTCTCATCGATCATTAAGGAGACTCAAACTTAAAATTTAAGCTTGTCTATGTGCCTTGGTTCAGGCAACCGGAAGCTGACCGACTCCATTGGATGAGAGCGCTGATCGGAGTGTTCTGGCGGGGGGGCGGGGAGAGATTGCTGTGCTAACGTTGGAGCTGACAGATTTTTTCCATCTAACCTGCTGGGTTGGATAATAAAAAAATGACAGTGTGTACAATGCTTTAGACTATAAGATTTAGGTAGATTTGACTAACAAACTAAAGCTGAACTCCAGCTAACACTTTATAAGCATTTACAGCAAACAGTTTTTTTCCTTTAGGAATAATTGTTTTGCATAAATGAATAAAAGCTGACCATTGTAAACACCCCTGTCAGTGTCAATGGTTTGTCTCAACCCTCTAGCTGCTACTTTTTCTGGACAGCTGGGTCTGGTAAAGTAAGGAAAAATAACAGATTTACTGGCTTGGTCACCAGGTGAAAATAAAAAGCCTTAGGCCCCTTTCACACTGTCGAACCGTTCAGGTCCGCCTGTCAGTTTTGTCGGTGGACCTGAACGGGCGCTCCGTGCTAGTCTATGGAGCGACGGATGTCAGCGGTGACATGTCCGCTGACATCCGACCCGGTCGGAATCCACTAAAATCAGACAGATGCCCCTACGTTCGCATCCATCCCTGGCGGATCGGATGAGATCTGATGAAAACGGACATGCTGTCCGTTTTCGTCCAATCTTTCCATAGTAACCAGCGGCGCTCGACAAGCCCCTCCCCGCTCTTGTGAGCAGAGAGGGACCTGTCTTCCGCCGGCTCAGCGGAGATCAACGGAGAGATCTCCCGCTGAGCTGGCAGACAGAGGCGGACTCCGAGTCAGCGGATCCACCTCGTGAGAATGAAGCCTAAAAAAGAAAAATAATGTAGCTACCACATCCAGGAACTGTAAGCTGCAATTTAATTATTTTTTTTGTTTGGGGCGGTGTTAATACCGCTTTAAAAAATTTTTTTAATGGATTATGTATTTTATTAAAACATAGGATGTTAAATTCACAATTTTTATTTAGCAAAATATGTTGTATTGGGACTATGGTACTATAATGAGGGCCTTTTAGCTAATTTAAGTGGCCAGCAGGATCATTTTCTGTTTCCCCTTTCAAAAACGAACAGATGTAACAAAATGCCATTTTCTAATCTCATTTTTTTGTTATTGGATCTTTGTCCCTGTGCGCTTTTCCTCCAGAGCATAAAATGTGAGCACTTCCAACACAGACAGCCTGAAGGAGCCTGAAGCCTCAATTACTCTAATTCATTTTCTACCAATTTGGGCTAAAAGATATACTTCAACACCAATTCCATTCTGATCATGAACACTTCCCCAGTAGGTACTGCAGTTAGGCTGGATTCACACTTATGCATTTTTAGTGCTTTTTGCATTTTGCAGATTTGCACTACAGAACGTGTTCCATAGGAAACCATGTTAAATGGACTGTAGTCCAAATCTGCAAATAGCAAGAAGCACTAAAAATGCATAGGTGTGAATCAAGCCTTAGAGAGGACAGACATAAAGGATCCCTTTTGGATTTTCTTTCTTGACAAACACATTTTGAAGGTTAAAGACAAGTTCATGTAATGTTCTCTTCAGTAGGAGTAATGTAATAAAATGGTACATGCTATCCTTTCCTATCACATTGTATCAGAAAATGTGAAGGTTACTTATGCCCCGTACACACGGTCGGAAATTCCGACCACAAAATTCGACGGATTTTGTCCGACACTGGTGTTGCATACACACGGTCGGACAAAGTTGTCGGAAAATCCGATCATCCTGAACGTGGTGACGTTTGTTGCGTACGACGGGACTACGTAGAGGCTAGTAGCCAATAGCTTTGGTCTTGTAATGTGATCTGAGCATGCGTGGCACTTTGTCCGTCGGAATTCGCTACACACGATCGGAAAAAGTCCGATAGGACTTTGTTGTCGGAAAATTTGAGAGCAGGATCTCAAACTTTTTCCATCGGAAATTACGATGGAAAAAGTCAGATGGAGCCCACACACGGTCGGAATTTCCGACAACATGTTCCGATAGGACATTTTCCATCAGAAAATCCGACCGTGTGTACGGGGCATTACTGTGATGATCTGAATGTCATCATTAACCAGAAGCATAAATGATGGTATAGAAAGCACGGAGTGAAGCAATGAGACTAGTGAACTCAACCCCTATTACTAATTCAAGAACAGAAGTGTAGAAGTATAGAGCAATGATGATATGCAATAAGCAGTAACCCACAACAACCAAAAATCCCACATTATCTGACTCTAGTAATCATAAATCTGGTTTCTATGGGTTACTGACCTCTGTACATCCTTCTCACTATTCCTACTGGTTATATAATAAGCTTTAAATGTGCATCAAACTCAGTTTTTTCTGCAGGAGATGATAAAGAATTCTATGACTATCTGTTGGTTGCTATGGCAATGGCGATGTTACATCAATAAAGGGAAGGCTGCAGGATGATGCCAAATCCTGGGGGGGAGAGAGGCAACACAGATTATTTAAAAATAATTGGAAAATATTTGTATGTTTTTTATGCATGCTTTATTTATCAATTAAAGAGGAAGTAAAGCCTTTTAAATAAAAAAAACGGAGCCTGCAAGGCAAAGGCATAATGAGCTAGTATGCATAGCATACTAGCTCATTATGAATGACTTACCTGAGAACGAAGCCCCTGAAGCGTCTCTCATCCACGATCTTCTGCGCCGCCATCAAACCCGGAGTGACTTCCGGGTCTCGCCGCTCCAGCGCTGTCATATCGCCGTGATATCGGCAGGCTCAGTGCGCCTGCGCGATGCTGTCTACGGCGCATGCGCCATAGATAGTGGTGCCTTTTCTATTCTAAATATCTCCTAAACCATGTAGGTTTAGGAGATTTCTTGGACCTACAGGTAAGCCTTATGCCGCGTACACACGAAGAGACTATGTCGCGGGATTGTCCGCTGGACTCAACCCACCAGACAATCCCCTCGTGTGTGGGCGCCGGCGGACTTTTTGGTGCCAAAAGTCCGGCGGACTAGGTTTTAAGTTTTTTGTTTTAAAATTGTCCGCTGGACTTGGCAGTCCGGCGGACAATCCCGCCGTTAGTAGGCTAGTCCGCCGGACTTTTGAAATGAACGGACTTGCCGCTCATTGGAAAGTCCGTTCATTCCCGCTGACTTTTTCCAGCGGATTGTCCGCCGGAGAAGTCCGGGCGTGTGTGGGCAAGTCACACGCTTGGAAGTCCGGGCGTGTGTGGGAAGGTCCCGCCGGACTAGGTCCGGCGGACAAAGTCCGAACGTGTGTACGCGGCATTAATCTAGGCTTACCTGTAGGTCAAAGTGGTTTGTAAGGGTTTACAACCACTTTAAAGCATTAAACAAATGCTCATAAAGTTACAAAAGATGTAAAAGAAGTTAGGCATGGCTTCAATGTCACGATCATTACTAAATCATTGAATGCAAAAGATGAGTAGGCAATTATCAGACAAGGGGGGTTATTTACAAAAGGCAAATCCACTTTGCACTGAAAGTGCACTTGGAAGTGCAGTCACTGTAGATCTGAGGGGTAGATCTGAAATGAGGGGAAGATCTGCTGATTTTATTATCCAATCATGTACAAGCTAAAATGCTGTTTTTTATTTGCCTTGCTTGTCCCCCTCAGATCTACAGCGACTGCTTGAAAGTGCACTTGCAGTGACCTTGTAGTGCAAAGTGGATTTGCCTTTTCGTAAATAACCCCCTAGGTATACTTAAAGTGGTTGTAAACCCTCACATACAGTATCTCACAAAAGTGAGTACACCCCTCACATTTTTGTAAATATTTTATTATACCTTTTCATGTGACAACACCGAAGAAATGACAATTTGCTACAATGTAAAGTAGTGAGTGTACAGCTTGTATAACAGTGTAAATTAGCTGCCCCCTCAAAATAACTCAACACACAGCCATTAATGTCTAAAACCGCTGGCAACAAAAGTGAAAATGTCTAAATTGGGCCCAAAAGTGTCAATATTTTGTGTGGCCACCATTATTTTCCTTAACTCTCTTGGGCATGGAGTTCACCAGAGCTTCACAGGTTGCCACTGGAGTCCTCTGGAGATGACTTCACAGAGCTGGTGGATGTCAGAGATCTTGCGCTCCTCCACCTTCCGTTTGAGGATGCCCCAAGATGCTCAAATGGGTTTAGGTCTGGAGACATGCTTGGCCAGCCCATCACCTCTCTAACCTCTCCACCCCTTCCTCTGTGCTCCTGACAGAGATAGAAGGATTTTAATACAATTATATCCTTTTAAAGGGGTGTAAGGAAGAGAGGACTACAGATAAACAAGTAAAACATATGTATGATGATTTGTTTAACCACTTAAAGTGGAGTTGCCACCAAAAAAAATATGCTTTTCTTAAAAAATCATTAAAAAAATAATAATAAAATAATTGGAAAAAATAAATGTTTTACTCACCTCTAAATGCCTGTTGCTAGGGGGTCCCTCGTAGTCTGCCACTTTCAGTGCCCGGGCACTGACATCACTTCCCCTCGGCGCCGCACAGTCATCTGGGACCTGTCAGGTGTCCCAGATGACTGAGCGTCGCTCGCGCATGCGCAGTGGGTGCCCGGCTGTGGTGCCCACAGTAAGAATGCCGGCGCCGCGAGCGGAGAACGAAAGGGGGCTTCTTTCCCACGCATCGATGGACCCTGGGACAGGTAAGTGTCCGATTATTAAAAGTCAGCAGCTGCAGTATTTGTAGTGGGCACTCCTCTTTAAGCCCCGGACCAATTTGCAGCTAAAGGACCAGGCCCCTTTTTGCGATTCGGCACTGCGTCGCTTTAACTGACAATTGCATGGTCGTGCGACGTGACTCCCAAACAAAATTGGCCTTCCTTTTTTTCCCACAAATAGAGCTTTCTTTTGGTGGTATTTGATCACCTCTGCGGTTTTCATTTTTTGCGCTCTAAACAGAAATAGAGCGACAATTTTGAAAAAAATTCAATATTTTTTACTTTTTGCTATAATAAATATCCCCAAAAAATATATAAAAACATTTTTTTTTCT
The DNA here is from genome assembly GCA_028564925.1 of Lithobates sylvaticus. Taxonomy (NCBI): domain Eukaryota; kingdom Metazoa; phylum Chordata; class Amphibia; order Anura; family Ranidae; genus Lithobates; species Lithobates sylvaticus. The sequence goes on along the minus strand of CM053033.1, from coordinate 65,176,785 downwards.
TCAGTTTAGGCCGATACGTATTCTTCTATATATTTTTGGTAAAAAAAAATCGCAATAAGTGTTTATTGGTTGGTTTGCGCAAAAGTTATAGCATCTACAATATAGGGGATAGTTTTATGGCATTTTTATTAATAATTTTTTTTTTTACTAGTAATGGCGGCAATCGGTGATTTTTATTGTGACTGCGACATTATGGCAGACACGTCGGACAATTTTGACAAATTTTTGGGACTATTGGCAATAATGCAGCAATCAGTGTAAATCGACTAAAAATGCATTGATTACTGTAAAAATGTCACTGGCAGTGAAGGGGTTAACCACTAGGGGGCAGTGTAGGGGTTAAGTGTGACCTATGTGGGTTTTTTTACTGTAGGGGGGCGTGGCTTGGCATGTGACATCACTGATCGTCTTTCCCTATGACAGAGAACAGACGATCAGTGACAGCCTCACTAGAAACCACGGGGAGAGGTTTCCGCGGCCACGGTCACGGAGCTCAGGACCGGTTTGCGAGCGCGCCGCCGGCAGCGCGTGCGTGACCCACGGCTGGGCTCTTAAAGAGCAACGTACCTGTACATTCTGCCAACGTATATGTGCAGGAGGCGGTCCTTAAGTGGTTAATCTCTGTGTATCATCTAAAGCTGTTTACTTCACTGGGTATACAAAATCTCACAAAGTGAGTACACCCCTCACATTTTTGGAAATATTATATTATATCTTTTCATGTGACAACACAGAAGAAATTACACCCCCCCCCCCCCCCTCCACTTCACTCAGCAGAAGAACTGTATTCTGAATAGAAAAGCTGCGTGCTGAGCTCCATCCCCAAAATAAATTTATCTCATGTGTCGGGAACATTTAACAGAAGTGACTCATGCTAATAACAAAGGAACGAAGCACTAGATGGAAACTTAACAGAGCTTTGGAGAGAAAGTAAATACTACAGATACAGTATGCTTTGCTCAGATTTCATGACTGAGGTTTGCAACCACTTTAAGAAACCCTACTAGGATGAAAGCACCCTAGGTGGAGCACCAAGTGCAGAAATAAGCTCACCTATGTATAGGTTGTGAGATTGTGATAATACCGCTCTGAAATGTTCAACAAGGACCCACTGAGGGGAGAGAGGGGAAATCTAATGAGGATCATCATTAGGTCATCAGGAGAACATAAAAAGGTAGTGGAGAAGTATCCATGCATGTACAAAACATGGATAAATAAGAAAAAGAGGAAAAATAGAAAGACAAAGGAATAAAGTTGAGAGGAAAACCAAGTACTGCCTTAACAGGAATCAAATTGTAGTGTAAGAGAAAGAAATGTGGTGATTTGAGAATTGTCCTGTTGTAAATTTTTGGGTTATTTTTTAGACTTGGGTCCAAAAATTGTCTAATATTGGACATATAATGCAACATATAATCCTTGTCCACATCTCCAGCAAGTAGATTGGGGAATATGGCATGGAGTGTGGCAGACAAGCGGTACCATCAAGTAACAATTTTATATCCTGATTCTTGATAATAACTACTGATGGAGGAAGTTTTTTTTATTTTTACATTACTAAAGTCTAATTATTACTAGATCAGGATAAAAATCTGTGAATAGAAGATGGCACACAAAAACAAAAATAAAATGCAATCACCATTAATCCGGGTCTGTTCCCTAAAGAGCGGTCCTTAGTCTTCTGAGTTAAATGTTGGCCAGCATCATTCAACACAATTCCTCTGAATCCAGGATTTCACAGGGTTCCTCTGGAATTGACAGGGGTCACTGGTCAGCTGGTATGCTATGCCCACTCTCCCATCAAAAAGCTAATTAGCGTATATATATATTGGCCTATATACTTGTTGTGTATGGGAATCCTTCAAGGCCCTGCAGCTTCCTTCTGACCTGGGTAATCTTCAATACTAAAAGAACAAAAAAAAGAGAGAATGCCCTGACCTAATGTAATATCTTCTAAAAACATTAAATTGTTAAAAAAAAGGTTTTAATTAAAATACACGCAAAAGAGTTAAAATCACGGCATTATGTCAAATCCTAAGTATAGAGCTCTTTCACATCCTTTTTTTTCAATACTCTTTATTACAAATTTTTTTCCTTACATAATAATTTACATGATACATTTTATATCCTTTTACAATTCTTTATATACTTCTAATTACATTTACATTTTCTCCTCTCATTCATTCCACTCTTTCTCACCATCTATGGTCACTTTATACTACGTTTTCAGATATTCCTATGTCCATTGTTAACCATGATCTATTCCACTTTGCCCATATGTTCTCATATCTCTGCCCATTTCCCCTTTGTTCATACATTATTTTTTCGTAAGGTAAGACCTGGTTTACTGCTCTCACCCATTGAGTTACTGTCGGAGGATGTGGCTGAATCCATTTTTCTATTTGTTTTCTTGCTAAAATTAATCATATTATTTCTGTTACCTCTCTCATCCCTTAGTACCCCCAGCAAACAAAGTTCCAGCGTAGCCAAAATAGGTTTATTCAGAACTTTCCCTACCACCTGTTGCCAATATTTCTGTCAGGAATGGATCCGTCCGCTGGTAAGACCCATCATTTGGCGTGCAGTACTGTGGTCCACCAGCAGGTGTCTCCTGGCAGTTTATAACTGTCAGGAGAGGCCTTCCCTGCTGGGATATCATCTTTGGGCCGCAGTACTGGCGTCCACCAGCGGATGGATCCTGGCAGTGTGGAGCAGACAGCTCTTTCTGCGCTCAGCTGTCACATGAGGCCAATCACTGGCAGATTATAAATACCCGGCCAGCCCTCACACACTTGCCTTGGTATCTCTCTTCCATGTGCCCTGAACCTGTAACCTGCCCATCCTGATCCTGTGTTCCTGATCCTGTGTTCCTGATCCTGTGTTCCTGATCCTGTGTTCCTGATCCTGTGTTCCTGATCCTGTGTTCCTGATCCTGTGTTCCTGATCCTGTGTTCCTGATCCTGTGTTCCTGATCCTTGTTGCCTTTCCCATCCTTAGTTCCCTCTCCCATCCTGCCCTTGTTCATCTGCTGATCTCCTGTGCATGACCCTGGCTTGGCTAATCGTTTGTGATTCTGGACTGCCCTTGTTATCCCTTGATCTTTCCGTGTATGACCCTGGCCTGGCTGACGTGTTGATTTCGGTACTTCCCTGTGCCTGTACATATTTATCTGTTGTCTGTGGGTTTCTGTTTATGGCTGAGCACTGTTGTATTTTGGGGTGTTTGCTTATTTATATCACTTATCTCAATAAACGTTAATCTTATTTACTTTTACTTGCGTTTTGGGTTTCTCCTTTGCAGTCCACACAATCTGGTCTCACCTGTTCATGACAGTATACCAAGGCCATCTCTGACCAGAAGTGGCTGCACAGGGGAACCATCTCGGTTCTGTTTCCCATTTTTGGAATGGATTCAGATATAATTGCCTATTATGTTCTGCTGGCAACAAAGAGTTCTGACTACCTCTGGCAGACTTTGAAAGGATGGTCCAGTGATCAGCTGCTGGAGATTATCCGTTTAGCTCACACTGTGGTCGATCAGGGCAGTATATTGTTGGAGGATGTTCAGCCTTTGATTAGGATGTGTACAGAGCTGGCTCTGCCTTGTATCCCAAAGGGTCGTGATGACTTTTCTCCCCCCTTCAGCATTAACCAGGTTGCGTCCTTGGTATGGCTATTGGAGGATGACGCTGCATCCTTTGTGGAGCACTATTCAGTTTGTCCCAAACAGTTGTTGGAGGATTGTATAGCTGAAGTGCAGTCCCTGGTCAGACGGAGGGTATGTGAGCTCACTTTTGTGTTGCCTATACTTCAGGCATGGTCAGACCTGTTATGCCCAGCTTCTGTCAGCTCTCCTCAACCCAGACCCATTACTAAACACCTGCCAGCTCAGGCGTCCTTTCTCCCATCACCCCAGGCAACTTCAGCTACCGTCCAATATACCCTGCTCCCCACAAAGTATCAATACCCTGTTTCTACTCCCTGCACCTATCCTGCCTTTAACCCACCTGCCTCTTCTCCTCTACCTGTAACAAGCCCACAAAACCCTCCTCCAACCACAGTTCCCTGGTCTTCATTTTGCCCAGATACGTTCTTTTCCTACAGCCCTGCACCTACGTACAAAGCTGCAGTGGCTAAACCAAAAAAGAAGCGAAAGTTCTTTCCGACCCACACAATCCTGCCAGTAGCCCAACCTGCCTCCACACCAACCAACCTGTTACAGTCTGACGCTCCAGTGCCTGCCACCCAGTCTGACGCTCCAGTGCCTGCCACCCAGTCTGACGCTCCAGTGCCTGCCACCCAGTCTGACGCTCCAGTGCCTGCCACCCAGTCTGACGCTCCAGTGCCTGCCACCCAGTCTGACGCTCCAGTCTTCCAGCCTGACAGCCCAGCCTCCCAGCCTGATGTCCCAGCCTTCCAGTCTGATGTCCTGGTGCCGGCCTTCCAGCCTGATGCCCCAGCCTTCCAGCCGGATGCCCCAGCTTTCCAGCCTGATGTCCTGGTTCCAGCCCCCCAGCTTGACGTCCCAGCCTTCCAGTCTGGTGTCCCGTTGCCGGCCTTCCAGCCTGACGCCCCAGCCTTTCAGCCTGATGTCCTGGTGCCAGCCCCCCAGCTTGATGTTCCAGCCCCCCAGCTTGATGTTCCAGCCCCCCAGCTTGATGTTCCAGCCCCCCAGCTTGATGTTCCAGCCCTCCAGCTTGATGTCCCAGCCTTCCAGTCTAACCCGCTGCCGGCTTTCCAGTCTGACGTTCCAGCCTTCCACTTTGATGTCCCACTGCCTGCCTTCCAGCCTGATGTCCCGGTCTTCCAGCCTGATGTCCCGGCCTTCCAGCCTGATGTCCCGGTGCCGGCCTTCCAGCCTGATGTCCCGGTGCCGGCCTTTCCAGCCTGATGACCCGCTGCCTGCCTTTTCTTCTGATGTCCCGGCCTTCCAGTCTGATGCCCCGCTGCCTGCCTTCCAGTCTGATGACCCGCTCCCGGCCTTCCAGTTTGATGTCCCGGCCTTCCAGTTTGATGTCCCGGCCTTCCAGTTTGATGTCCTGGCCTTCCAGTCTGATGTCCTGGTTCCGGCCTTCCAGTCTGATGACCCGCTGCCAGCTCCCCAGTCTGATGACCCGCTGCCAGCTCCCCAGTCTGATGACCCGCTGCCAGCTCCCCAGTCTGATGAGTTCCTGTCTGCCGCCCAGTCTGATGAGTTCCTGTCTGCCGCCCAGTCTGATGAGTTCCTGTCTGCCGCCCAGTCTGATGAGTTCCTGTCTGCCGCCCAGTCTGATGAGTTCCTGTCTGCCGCCCAGTCTGATGAGTTCCTGTCTGCCGCCCAGTCTGATGAGTTCCTGTCTGCCGCCCAGTCTGATGAGTTCCTGTCTGCCGCCCAGTCTGATGAGTTCCTGTCTGCCGCCCAGTCTGATGAGTTCCTGTCTGCCGCCCAGTCTGATGAGTTCCTGTCTGCCGCCCAGTCTGATGAGTTCCTGTCTGCCGCCCAGTCTGATGAGTTCCTGTCTCCCGCCCAGTCTGATGAGTTCCTGTCTCCCGCCCAGTCTGATTAGTTCCTGTCTGCTGCCCAGTCTGATGAGTTCCTGTCTGATGCCCAGCCCGAAGTGTTCCTGTCTGCTGCCCAGCCCGAAGTGTTCCTGTCTGCTGCCCAGCCCGAAGTGTTCCTGTCTGCTGCCCAGCCCGAAGTGTTCCTGTTCCTGCTGCCCAGCCCGAAGTGTTCCTGTTCCTGCTGCCCAGCTTGATGTGCCTGTTCCTGCTGCATAGCTTGATGTGCCTGTTCCTGCTGCCCAGCTTGATGTGCCTGTTCCTGCTGCCCAGCTTGATGTGCCTGTTCCTGCTGCCCAGCTTGATGTGCCTGTTCCTGCTGCCCAGCTTGATGTGCCTGTTCCTGCTGCCCAGCTTGAAGTGCCCGCTGCCCACCTCGATGCCATGGACTTGTCCCAGCAGCAGCTAGTTGGAGCGTCCGGAGGCCGCTCCTTTGAGGGGGGGTACTGTCAGGAATGGATCCGTCCGCTGGTAAGACCCATCATTTAGCGTGCAGTACTGTGGTCCACCAGCAGGTGTCTCCTGGCAGTTTATAACTGTCAGGAGAGGCCTTCCCTGCTGGGATATCATCTTTGGGCCGCAGTACTGGCGTCCACCAGCGGATGGATCCTGGCAGTGTGGAGCAGACAGCTCTTTCTGCGCTCAGCTGTCACATGAGGCCAATCACTGGCAGATTATAAATACCCGGCCAGCCCTCACACACTTGCCTTGGTATCTCTCTTCCATGTGCCCTGAACCTGTGACCTGTGACCTGAGACCTGTAACCAGCCCAGCCCATCCTGATCCTGTGTTCCTGAGTTCCTGCTCCTTGTTGCCTTTCCCATCCTTAGTTCCCTCTCCCATCCTGCCCTTGTTCATCTGCTGATCTCCCGTGCATGACCCTGGCTTGGCTAATCGTTTGTGATTCTGGACTGCCCTTGTTATCCCTTGATCTTTCCTTGTATGACCCTGGCCTGGCTGACGTGTTGATTTCGGTACTTCCCTGTGCCTTTATATATTTATCTGTTGTCTGTGGGTTTCTGTTTATGGCTGAGCACTGTTGTATTTTGGGGTGTTTGCTTATTTATATATTTATATCACTTATCTCAATAAACGTTAATCTTATTTACTTTTACTTGCGTTTTGGGTTTCTCCTTTGCAGTCCACACAATCTGGTCTCACCTGTTCATGACAATTTCCTTATTTTACCACAATACCACATTACATGAAGGAAGTCTGCTCCCCCCTGCCCACACTTAGTACATCTTGATTCAGGCATCCTCCCCATTTTATACAATCTATTTGGAGCCAAGTACGTCTGGTGTATTATATTTAACTGTATTATCCTGTTGTTTATTTCCGGGGATACTTTCAATTGAGAGGTGCAGACTTCGTCCCATTCATGGTCGCTCATGTCTGGGATAGCCGCCTGCCATTTATCCCTTATTCTCAATGGTTCACCTCCTATTTTCTTCTGGTAACAAATGTGAATAGAGCTTAGATATTAATCCCTTTGGTCCCTGTGATCTCAAAATACCTATAATGCCCCATACACACGGTCGGAAATTCCGACCACAAAATCCGTCTGATTTTTTCCGACGGATTTTGTCCGACACTGGTGTTGCATACACACGGTCGGACAAAGTTGTCGGAAAATCCGATCATTCTGAACGTGGTGACGTTCGTTGCGTACGACGGAACTAAGTAGAGGCTAGTAGCCAATAGCTTTGGTCTCATAATTTGATCTGAGCATGCGTGGCACTTTGTCCGTCGGAATTCGCTACACACGATTGGAAAAAGTCCGATCGGACTTTGTTGTCGGAAAATTTGAGAGCAGGATGGCACCCACACACGGTCGGATTTTCCGACAACATGGTCCGATAGGACATTTTCCATCGGAAATTCCGACCGTGTGTACGGGGCATTAGAGGATATTTAGATATTTTTAATTCCTCCCTTCTGAACTGTACCTGAAGCACCTGTCTCAACTGAAGATATCTATAGAACTGTTTACTCGGTAAGTTATATTGTTTACACAGGTTTTCATAAGTTAATATTATATTTTTATCATACAGCTGGCCAATAGTTAATATCTTATTCTGCTTCCAGAATTGACTATCTTCGAATGTTTCCAGATGTTCAAATTTTGAATTTTTACTCCCACTCTCCTCAAGTCCTTTATTTCTAATCCTACCATTAGATCATCTATTTGCATTTTACTCAGTAGATATTCCTCTATCCTTGTTTTGTTTTCCTGTCCTACCCATGATCTTAAGTGTTTCAGTTGCCCTGCCAGATAATATAAATATAAGTCCGGCAGGGCCAACCCAGCTTCTGTCTTTGGTCTTTGTAGTTTACTAAATTTTAATTTGCATCTTCCATATGCCCAGATGAACCGAGTCATCTGTGAATTTCGTTTTTTAAATATCTGTTTTGGTATTTTTACCGGGGAATGTGCAAATACATATAGACACTTGTGTAGTACAATAGATTTTATCAGCTGAATTCTACCTGCCATTGATATTGGTAGCTTTATCCATATTTCCAGTTTTCTCTTGACGTGCTCTACTAATGGGAGTATATTGGCTTTCATGTTTTCTTCAGGTTTCAAAGTAATATTTACTCTATTATATATTTGAACACTTCTACTATTTTTAATGGAGTCTGGGCTTTCCTTTCATTACCTGTACCTTGCAGCATCAATGCGGATTTCTGCCAGTTTATTTTTAGCCCTGAGAATAATCCATATATTTCTATTATTCTCATTGCTTCCATCAGGGATGCTTGCGCATCTCCCATATATAATATAATATTGTCCGCATATAAACCTATATGTTCGTTTTTTTCCCCTACTTTAATCCCTTTGTACTTTTCTGATTGCCTAAATATATTTGCCAATGCCTCAATTGCCAAGGCAAATAATTGAGGTGACATTGGACAACCCTGTCTTGTTCCCCTATATAGTTTTAATGTGCGAGATAATATACCGTTTATTAGCAAATTGGAGCATGGTTGTTTATAAATTATTCTTACCCATTTTCTAAATTTTTCCCCAAATCCGTTCTTTTTCAGCACTGTCTGTCGAAACTCCCATTCTATAGAATCAAATGCCTTGGCCGTATCCAACGATGCCAAGGCACTTGTTTCTGGAATAAACACTCTCATTTGTATCATAAATTGCGTTCTTCTAATATTAATTGAGGTGGATTTCCCTGGCATAAATCCAGTTTGATCATCCTCTATTATAGATAGAATTACCTGATTAAGCCTTTTGGCAAGTATTTTTGCCAGTACTTTGTAGTCTATATTTAGTAGTGAAATTGGTCTGTACGACCCGCAATCAGTTCTGTCTTTGTCTGGCTTCGGTATCAGTATAACTGTAGCATCATACATGGAGATAGGCATTTCTCCCTGTCGAAATGTCTCACTATACATTTTAGTTATAACTGGTACCATGATCTCCACATATCGCTGGTACATTTCCAACGGTATACCATCCGGCCCTGGAGATTTACCCTTTCCCATAGAGACGATAGCTTCTCGTACTTCCTCTTCCTCTATGTCTCTTTCCATCTCCTCTTTTTGTTCCTCTGTTAATTTAAGAACATCTAAATCCTTCAGGTATTCCTCTATCTCTTCTCTTGTACAGGTCAGTGTTGATGTATACATATTGATATAGTATTTTTGAAAGGTCTCAAGTATCTCCTCTAGTGTATTTACAATCTCCCCTTTCTCATGTCTCACTTCTGAAATTGCCAATGATGGGGTCTGTTGCCTTATCAAAAAATTCAACATCTTAATAGATTGATGTCCTTGCTCAAAATGTTTTTGTGTTTGCTGGAATTTCTTACGTTTAGCATTAATTATTAGTTGGTTCTTATATTGACGTGCTAAAGCTGCCCATCTTATCTGATTTATATTTGAAGGGTCAATTATAAACCTATTTTCTGCCTGTGCACATAGCTGTTCCATTTCTTCTTCTTCCTGTCTATTAGTACGTTTTATATATGATATTGTTGATCTTGTTATTCCTCAAATATGCCTTGAATGTGTCCCAAAGTACTCCATCCATTTTTCTATCTCCATGTGCTTCCAGGAACCTTCCCAGTTGCTCCGGTATTCTATCATTTGATCCAATCTGGGTTAACCACTGAGCCTGAATCCTATAGCCCGGCCGTCTTCTTTTTGGGCCTATTTTTGGCTCAAAGGTCAATCCAGAGTGGTCAGACACCCCTCTCATCATATAGGCAACAGACCGGACCATTGGCAAGATCTTTTCATTCCCCATCGCCATGTCTATTGTAGACACGGACCCTCTCCCTGGTGCATGCCATGAATAGGACCGAGTCCCTGGGTTTCTAATCCTCCATAAATCAACCCACCCTGCTTCGTTCATAAATTTTTCCAGCACCTTCGTTCCTACTATTCCTTTTTGCTTACTTCTCCCAAACCTATCTATCTTTGGGTCTAAACACATATTAAAATCTCCCATACATACAATATATGCCTCTGGGTATTCTGACATGAATAACATTGCTTCCTTCAGTACTCCCATTATGGCTGGAGGAGGGTTTTATATCCCCATAATTACAACTGGCAATGCATGCATCAAGGCGAAAACAAAAACATATCTTCCATCGGGGTCTCTTTTTTCTCTAATACATTCCCATGTTACCGCCCGGGGCACCAAAAGAGAAACCCCTCTTGAATATGTTGTGTGGCATGAGTGACTTGACCATTGTATCCAAGGTTTTTTTATAGATAATCCAATCTCTCTTTAGTCAAGTATGTTTCTTGGATACAAATGATCTTAGCTTGCACTTTGTTAATTTCTGAAAAAAACCTGTGTTCGTTTTAATTGCGTTCCCATGCCTCTCACATTCCATGACAAAAACGTGTACTGATTACTCATATTTGTTGTTTTTTTATTTTAACCATTATTTCCCCAGAAATCCTAAATCTCATTTTTTCCCTCATGACCATTCTCCTTTCTACATATCCCCACTCACTCATCCATTCAACTCCATTCATCCGTAACAATTTTTTTAGGGCATTATTGCATTTTGCCCTATTTCGATCTCAGCCTTTCTGCTCCTCACCCTCCCCCCCATTTTCTTTAAGAGTATAGAAGGCCAGGGGGAGAAGGGCGAGGAGGGAGTAGAGGAAAAAAAAAAATTATTAAAAGAGGGGTTTCTCTCAATTCTCCCCTCCTCCAATCACACACAAAAAAAAAATATTATAGAAAACTAAAAAATAAAATTAATTTATTCAATCAAAATAATAAGATTCCTCTCGCTTCTTCCCGTGCTCCAAAAAAAAAAGTGTTTATTTGCATGTGCCTTTATCTCTATTTTCCTGTTTAATTACCCCCCATTAATCCCCTATTAACCCCCCGATCCCCCTAGTCCCTTCTCTTCCCTCTTGTGTTTACTTGTGTTTAATTATGTGATTTATTTTAGTTTTTAATCTTTAATATCTATATTTCCTATTCACCCTCATACATTCACATCCTGTGTTATATCCAAAAAAGAAAAAGAAAAAAAATCCGTGCTTTTTCTGTGTCCTACTATTTAACATACCAAAAAAAAAAAAAAAAAAAAAACATTACATTCTCTACATTCTCCACTTTTTCTTAACCACTTCCCTACCCAGCCATAGTCATATGACATCCACAAGGTGGATCTCCCATCCTGGGTGGACGTCATATGACGTCCTCCCATTCCCGGCCGCCTAGGGGGCGCGTGCGTACCGCCGGCGTCGCGTGGGACCCGGTGCGCGTGCACGGTGGCACCCGCGATTGCTCGGGAAAACAGCAGGACCGTGGAGCTGTGTGTAAACATGTCCTGTCAGTGGAGAGGAGACCGATGGTGTGTTCCCAGTACCGAGGAACACCGATCGGTCTCCTCCCCTTGTGAGTCCCCTCCCCCCACAGTTAGAATCACTCACATAGGGAACATATTAACCCCTGCAGCGCCCCCAAGTGTTAACCCCTTCCCTGCCAGTCACATTTACACAGTAATCACTGCAATTTTTTATAGCAACGATCGCTGTGTAAATGTGAATGGTCCCAAAAATGTGTCAAAAGTGTCCGAAGTGTCCGCCGCAATTTCGCAGTCACGAAAAAAAAAAAAAATCGCAGATCGCCGCCATTACTATATTGTAGACGCTATAACTTTTGCGCAAACCAATCTATATACACTTATTGCGTATATATGTAGAAGAATACGTATCAGCCTAAACAGGCACATCAAACTGAGTAAAATAATTGTTTTTAAAAAAAAAAATGGGATATTTATTATAGCAAAAAGTTAAAAATATTGTGTTTTTTTTCAAAATTGTCGCTCTTCTTTTGTTTATAGCGCAAAAAATAAAAACCGCAGAGGTGATCAAATAACACCAAAAGAAAGCTCTATTTGTGGGAAAAAAAAGGACGTCAATTTTGTTTGGGTGCAAAGTCGCACGACCGCGCAATTGTCAGTTAAAGCGACGCAGTGCCGAATCGCAAAAAGTGCTCTGGTAAGGAAGGGGGTAAAATCGCTCGGGGCTGAAGTGGTTAATTACCCAAAAAAATGTAAAAAAAAAGGGTACCATTAGCCCGCTCCAAAAAAATTTAAATAAAACTAATACCATTAACCAAAAAAAAAAAAAGGAATCCTTCTCTCCTACCATCCTCCGCCCCTCCCCCCACATCCAATAAAGTCCTGAACCCCCCAGTAACAACTATTCTTCGGGGCTTCCCTCAGCTCCCCCTTTTCTCTTATCGAGGTACAGGTTTAACAGTTCGCAACCATTCTTTGGATTGTTCAGGTGTGCTAAAATACATAGTCTTTCCTCCTTCCTCCACTCTCAACCGTGCTGGGTACGCCATAGAATATTTAATTCCTGCCTCTCTCATTTTTCGTTTTATTTCGTAAAATATTGCTCGTTGCTTTTGCAGTTCCAGGGAGAAGTCTGGGAATTGTGACACTTTACTGTTCTCATAACGAATCTCTCCCTTTTGTCTTGCCTTCCGCAAAATCGTATCTCTATCTCTGCAGTTTAGTAATCGCGCCAGCAAGGGTCTAGGGGGAAGCCCTGGTTTTGGTATTACCGCCGGCACCCTATGTGCTCTTTCAACTGTATAAGCTGCCGAGACCTTCATGTCTGGAAATACATTTTTTAACCATTTTTCTATGAAGTCCCCAGGGTTAAACCCCTCCACTTTCTCTGGTAAACCGACTACTCTTAAATTATTGCGGCACATATGGTTCTCAAAATCGTCTGATTTTTGATGCCACATAACGATCTGTTTTTCTGCTATTGACATACTTTTAGGCATAGGGGTAACAATATCCTCCAATAGAGCTATCCTGTTTTCCACTTCTGCCATTCTTTCTCTTATACTCTGCATATCATGCCTGATCAGTCCTATATCATTTTTAATCTCATCCATTTTACCTGTCAGGGCTGCGTTGCTCGACTGGATGGCCTCCATTAACTGGGAGTTCATCTGTTCCAAAGTCAGTTTAGGATGTTTCTCCTGTTTTTACGCTTTCACATCCTTAAAGCAACAAAAAAATATTGCTGCAGGCCACCAATGAAACTGCGCATGCCCCATTCCGAAGCCTGCCGGGCTCGGAAAAGCTTGTGCATGCTCGGCCATTTGGTGGCCAGGCAGGCGCTAGCGCAGTGAATAGGTGACAAAATGGTGCCGTCTGGCGCCAATTTTTGAATAGACAGCACTACTCAGTCTCGGAGTCTGGACTCGGGAGTATATCACCGGGGCGGGCAGCGGGGCAGGCACGAGACCGGAGTACTCTGGGTAGGAGTCACAGCCTGGAACATTTATAAACAGGTCACCAAGAAAGCCCTGTCAGGATCCAGATGAACTGCCTCCTCCTCCTATACCAATGCTCAGGTATGTGTCATACAATTCTAACCAGAAGTCCTCAATTTGCTAGTCTGCCCTGGATTATAAGCTTTCATCCTGTAGATGGGGACTTTAAATGGGATCGAAGAGCCTGTTTCAGGAGTCACCAGATTGACAGATATGCACTATAGTGTGTTATAGTGGCAAAATTGATACTTGGGACAGTGGAATCCCTTCCACCACCCAGGAGAAAATCAGAGTTGAAGACCCTATGGAGAAAAATAACAAGACTTATGGTTCAGCAGCCTTATCTGCCTACTGGATGGTCAAGGCTGTGTTTAAAACACCTGTGAAATAAACATTATTTTTTAGGAAACAATGACAATGTAAGTAAGATGTATAAGTGCACCATATAGAGAGTGTTTACTTTATTGCAAGGAGGAGGTATTGTCACCTTCTTAGTGCTGGTGTCATTTTTTTAAAGTACATGTGCCCCAGACAGATTACTGTCTGCATCCTCTGACCACCTCCTGCACCATGTTCGTATCCTCTGAACACCTCCTGTATCATGTCCACATACTCTGACTACCTCCGGTACCATGTCCTCATCCTCTGACCACCTCCGGTACCATGTCCTCATCCTCTGACCACCTCCTGTACCATGTCCTCATTCTCTGACCACCTCCTGTACCATGTCCTCATTCTCTGACCACCTCCTGTACCATGTCCTCATCCTCTGACCACCTCCTGTACCATGTCTGCATCCTCTGACCACCTCCTGTACCATGTCTGCATCCTCTGACAGATGTGTGTGGATTATGGAGAGGAGACTATAGGCTAAAACCAGAGCCGCCAACCTGAAGCCATCTGACTGACCCCTGCACAGTGCACCTGAGAGGAGGTCAGTGACAGCACCACCAGGCCAGTCTAAGGGGGGTCACTAACGTAAGGGGGGAGTGAATACAAGAATGTAAGGGGGCACTGATATAAAGGTTCCACCTTATATCAGTAATCTTCCCCCACCTTACCCTAGTGCAGTGGTTTTCAACCCTAGTCTCAAGTATCCCCAACAGGCCATGTTTGCAGGTTTTCCTTTATCTTGCACAGGTGCTTTAAATCAGAGTCAATGGCTTGGTATTTTGGACAGCTATTTTATCTGAGAAGTTCCCAAAACATGGCAACATTAGTGTATTCACTCTACGGAAAGTGGTCTCTGGTTACCAGAGTTCCCCCCCCCCACATCAGAGTCTGCAGGATTCCCCCTTACAGTGCAAGGGGGGAATCTGCAGACCCTGATGTAAAGGGGGACTCTGAGCTGTTTATACTTACAGTGGAATGTTTTTACTTATTTTTTTTTTTTGCGCAATTGCATATAGTTTATATACTGTTTTTTTTGCATGTTTGCAAAATTATAGTGTGCCGGTCTGGATGAAGTCTAGGGCCAAATTTTTGTCCCAGTCTAGCCCTGCCTGCACGCCACCAAGATTCCTGCAATTCTGGTTCCTGGTTTTGAGCCTGCTTCCTGGTTTCTCCCACCTGGCCAGTAGCGGTGAGGCTGTTTCCTGGAATGAAGTGATCTGACATTTATCCACATGGGATTTGTACCGGGATGTGCTTATGACAGGGGCCAAATTTTGCTACATTTGAGAGTTTTTATTGTCTTTTTATCATTAAAATCTTTCTAATGCACACTTAGGCACCATCTGGTGTTTCTTTCGTTCCAGGACTTCTCACCTACCATGCTGCAAAATCCCAGAGAGAAGAAGACTACAGATGGAGTTTTTCTTTTGGTCTGTGTCAGGAACGGTGTCATTACTGTATTCACCTGCTGGTGGCACTGTTACGCTCAGCACCAAAGGGTATAGTTCTGGTGGCCACTAGCGGGTGTCTCCCTGCCAAGACTACCAACCAGCTATCAAGCACACCTGTTGTGGGTCTGCTGGATTTTATAAGCCCGCCCTTAACCAAGGCTCAAATGCTTCAGAATTACATCTGCTAGCCTTGTCCCAGGCCTGAACCTGCTTTTGTCCTGGACTCCGTTCCATGTACCTGCTTCCCTGCTCCCATTACAGTCTGTTTCCTCATACCCGGCTTCTGTTCCCCTTTTGCTTTTGTCCCTGCCTAGGTTATTTATGTTTGTTTCCTGTGTTTATGAATATATAATTATTAGTTAGATAGTTTTGCTGTGTCTTGCACTTATTACTTGTTTATGGTTTGCTGTTTGGTTTGCACGTGTGTCTTTATCTTAAATAAACTTACTTTTTTTACTTACTCGTTTGTTCCTGATTCCTTGGTGCAGCCCAACGATCTGATCACCTGTATTGGGTGTCTGTTAATGGCATCCCTTGACAGAATTCTGAAGCCATACAATCAGATTGGTTGCAGCTGGATGGGTCTGAGCACTTGCTAATTACTGAAAGATGCATCTGGAAGATATTCTGTATTTTTTGCTCCTGGCAACAGATGACAGAGATTTTTGTTATCAGACATTAAGTGAACGCACTAAGGAACAGTTATGAGCTAGACAAATGTATTCTAACATTTTTATTGATCAAGGCAGTTTTCTGTTTGAGGACGTGCAACCATTGATTCAGATCTGTAGAGAGTTGGCCCTGTCTGATGCCTCTAGTGGAGGTGATGACTATACACCCCCTTTTAGTGCAGCTCAGGTAGAGTCTTTGGTTTGGCTATTGGAAGATGACTCAGCCTTTTTCTTTGAGCAATACTCAGCTTGTCCTCAACAGCTGCTTGCAGAATATATTGATTTCAGTGCATTCTCTGGTCAGACGAGCAGTGTGCAAACCTGATTTTGTGCAATCACAATTACAGGCCTCGTCAAGTTTGTTGTACTCAGCCTCTGTCAGCTCCCAACCACCCATTTCTGTCACCAACCTGAAGTGGTTCTAAGGCCGGGTTCATGCCTATGCGAATTAGATGCACGCATCTAATTTGCATAGCAGGAGAATGTGACTGGCTCCCTATGGAGCCGGTTCACATATCTCCGGGGCGGCTTTGGCTCCGTTTCAGGGCCGAATTCAGGCAGAGAATTGGCCCTGATTCGTCCCTGAAACGGGGAACAGGGACACACAGCGCTCCTGTGAGATCCACAGCATGTTATAGTGTGAACCCGGCCTAAAGGTGACTGATCTCAGGTGATACACAGAGATTAAACAAATCCTCCTACATAAGATTTACCATACTTGCCAACAGTCCCGATTTTCCTAAATCCCGGTTTTACCATGTCCTGGGAAAATTCACAGGGAATTGGCTTTGGCCAGGTGTTCCAAGATGAATCGCCAGAGCCGCTGCCTGAGATCCATTTTTTTCAAAGAGCAGCTCTCGTGAGCTCTCTTGAGGCTGAGGGGGAACAAACAGGGCCAGTGCTACCACTAGGCATACTAGACAGCCGCCTAGGGCTCAGCCATGGCCAGTGCCACATCCCTCTCCTGTCACCTCCTCATCAATGGTGGATGTCACCTCTAGTGTCGCTGTCCCTCCCCCGCACACACTGAAGCACCTGCACACAGCGGAAATGAGCTGAGATCCCTGCACCGGACAAGGTCATATACTGGATAATGGTGATCACCGCTCGCTGCAGCTGAAGTCAGCCCAAAGCCCCCCGATCACCGCCTGTCATCACCCACCAGCATGGAGTTTGGGGTGGAGATGTTGGTGTGGCCGGTCTGCAGAAGTGTACCGGAGAGGGAATGTCCGCTATGGGGGACAGTGCAAGGATTGCAAGCCAAGACGGAGGAGTTCAGGTGCAGGGTGGAGAGGAAGCTGGAGGATGTGCTGTACCTGGTGGGGCCCCTCTTCCGTCACCGACCTGCTGTGTGAGAACCGGAGGCTGCGGGAGTAGGTGGAGGAACTCTGCTGTTAGGTGGAACTGTGGAAGCACTGAGCCGGGTGGCGGGACTGAGCCGGACTAACAGACCAGGTACTCCAACCACGCGCTGCTCGCTGTGTCTGGCAAGACAGCTCTGGTCAGTTCAATGAGGGAGGCACACACATCACAGGGGGGTATAGTCAATACAGGACAATGTGTGCAGCAAGGGGGGCAGTTTGTATGGGAAGGGGGTGTAGGGTTAGAGGGGGGCAGTGTGTATAGGAAGAGGGTGTAGGGTTAAAGGGGGCAGTGTGTGCAGGAAGGGGGTGTAGGGTTTAAAGGGGGGGAAGTGTATAGGAAGGGGGTGTAGGGTTAAAGGGGGATGTGTATACAGGAACGAAGGTGTAGGTTTAAAGGGGGGCAATGTGTACAGGAAGGGGGGTGTAGGGGGTATAGCATTAAAGGGGGGCAGTGTGTGCAGGAAGGGGGTATATCATTAAAGAGGGGCAGTGTGTGCAGGAAGGGGGTATATCATTAAAGAGGGGCAGTGTGTGCAGGAAGGGGGTATATCATTAAAGGGGGGCAGTGTGTGCAGGAAGGGGGTATATTATTAAAGGGGGCAGTGTGTGCGGGAAGGGGGTATATCATTAAAGAGGGGCAGTGTGTGCAGGAAGGGGGTATATCATTAAAGAGGGGCAGTGTGTGCAGGAAGGGGGTATATCATTAAAGGGGGGCAGTGTGTGCAGGAAGGGGGTATATTATTAAAGGGGGCAGTGTGTGCGGGAAGGGGGTATATCATTAAAGAGGGGCAGTGTGTGCAGGAAGGGGGTATATCATTAAAGAGGGGCAGTGTGTGCAGGAAAGGTGTATAGCATTAAAGAGGGGCAGTGTGTGCAGGAAAGGTGTATAGCATTAAAGAGGGGCAGTGTGTGCAGAAAAGGGGTATAGCATTAAAGAGGGACAGTGTGTGCAGGAAAGGGGTATAGCATTAAAGAGGGGCAGTGTGTGCAGAAAAGGGGTATAGCATTAAAGAGGGACAGTGTGTGCAGGAAAGGGGTATAGCATTAAAGAGGGACAGTGTGTGCAGGAAAGGGGTGTAGGATTAAAGGGGGCAGTGTGTACAGAAAGGGGAGTGGAGGGTTAAAGGGGTATGGGATTAAAGGGGGGCAGTGTGTGCAGAAAGAGGGGTTGTAGGGTTAAAGGGGGCATAGCATTAAAATGGGGCAGTGTGTGCAGGAAAGGGGTGTAGTGTTGAAGGGGGCAGTGTGTACAGGAAGGGGGGTGTAGGATTAAAGGGGGCAGTGTGTACATAAAGGGGAGTGTAGGGTTAAGGGGGGCATTATGTGCGGGAAGGGGGGCAATGTGTACTGCTTTTTTGGGGGGGGGGGGTGCAAGTAGCTGGTCTTGCCTAGGGTGCAAAATAGTCTAGCACTGGTTGGTGACAGGGTCTCTTTAATCCCTAGAGAAGGCTGTATTGTTGTAAACGTTCATACTAATTTTATAAATCTATGGCAAAGGTGCTTTATTTTGTAAGACAGGTCAGCATTGCAAGGATGATCATTAAAACTCAGCAGATTCAGCCCCAACAAATCCTGCAGAACGCTTCTCACTAGGAACCAAATTCCCCGATCTCTTTGCAGCACGGGCCATTTTCACGGGTGCACACTGTAACTAGGGAGACGGTGGATTGTTGCAGACAGGGGAGAAGACTTAGTAGAGCAGTACTGTGTGTAGGAGATGACTCTGTGAGCTGGGAGATCACACTTCATTGTAAGTAGTCCATGATTTTACAAGTCACATTTGTGTCGGTGTAGTTGAGCTGTAACACACTTAAATAAGGAAAACACCAGCCTGGCATAGCTCTGTGTACAGTGTGTATACTCAGCATTTAGTTCAGTGTAGCAAGCAGTGCTGAGTGAATGGATCTCCATTCGTACATATGGTTATTAGTTAAAGTTGAACCAAACCCAGTCACTAATATTTAATTTAAAGTGTATGTCAGCCCCAAATGTATTATGTCTTACACATGGCCGTGCTTCCATGCTGATATGTGCAGCTGTGGACTGTGCACGTTCCTTTGCTTCCTTTTATTAGAGATATCTGCTGATTAGTGATCATGGGGTTTGGTCTGGATTTAGATGTCAACAGATCCCTGAAGCAAGCTGTCACTCTCATCCAATCAGCCGCAAGCCAGGACATTCCTGACATTTCCAAATCTAAGACCCCATACACACACTATACAACTTTTGTCTAATTTCCTTTAGATTTACCAAAACCGCAGGTGGCCACCGCAGCCGCTGGACCTGCTGTTTGGCTCCCACTGTGTCCAATCACAGTGGGAGCGGGTCCCTGGCGATGTGTGTCCCAGACCAGGGAGCGCCAACAACGTTACAGGCACATTTCGTGAAGCCGGGCCGCCCTGCCCCAGTATATGTGCAGTGGCCGGTCCGGAAGTAGTTATTCCATTTTCTGCATTAAAGTGTATCTCCACCCAAAAGGGGTAGCTCCGCTTGTTCACACCCTCCCCCTCTCCACTTCCACATTTGGCACTTTTTGGGGGGGAGGGGCCTGGCTTTGACAGGTGCCGCTCCTACTTCCTGTAAGATCGCAGCATGGTGATCTACATAATTTCCAGCCCCTCCTTCTTCCCCAGCTGCCTTCTGGGACACACAGAGGTCCCAGAAGATGGCGGGGACATTCAGAAAGTACAGCACGACTCGCGCATGCGCAGTAGGAAACAGACTGTGATGCTGTGAGGCTTCACTTCCTGTTTCCCTTACTACAGATGTCAGTGCCTGCACCCGATGCTGATTAACAAATCAGCTAGGGGTGACTACATTGCAGAATCCCTGGACAGGGAAGTGTCCTTATATTAAAAGTCAGCAGCTACAGTATTTGTAGCTGCTGAGTTTTAATTTTTCTTTTTTACAGACTGGAACTCCGCTCACGTTCTCCCCCCAGCCATCCCTAAACACTTGCCTGGATCCTCTTGGGCCAGTGCTGTGCTCCATCTGCAGCTCTTCTCTTTTCTCTTTCTCTTCTTCACCCAGGCAGCTGTCAGTCAAACCCTATGAGGAGAAAGTGGGAGGCGTGGCCAAGCCATGCTTTGTGTGTCTATGGACGGACCCAGCCAGGCCCGAATGTGCATAAATTGACTGTGCAGTACTGACTTTATGGTGACAACTGTCTGTGGGAATTAAAGAATTACGATTCATTGGTTTGAAATAAGTAGAGGTGATAATTTGACCATCCTCTATGGGGATCTTTAAATCCAAAAAATGGATAATACATTTACTGAATACCTCCTATTAATTTTATTCAAAGTCTCCAAAAATATCCAAAGGGATTCCCAACAGCCATCCCATAGAATGCAATAAGGTAAAACACCTTCTGCCTTTAAAACCACATCAATGCCTTGTGTTTGCAGCAGTTAGGGGAATGTGAAGTATTTGTTTGGGAGTATCAAGGGGTAGATAATAAGCTGGTATTATGCCCCATACTGCACCTATCACACTACGAGCTACAGGGGATGGCATTCATTGAATTTGGGCATTACTACAGGTAGAAAGAAAGCTTATTTGAAAACCTGTAATATCCACTAGCTGCCTGAGTAACACGAATAAATGATCTCATATGTTGACATATGAGATCACCTCTCGTTGGACAAGCCGGTCGAGTGCTAAATAGCCGCTGTGATTGGCCATTTAGCACGATCTGTGATTGGCTGTGTCCAAGGGACACTGCCAACACAGAACTTCCCCGATGCGCGCTTGCGGCGGTGCGCAGAGGGGAAGTAAACAGGAGGACGCCCTCCCGGCAATTGGCGTCCACGCTGTAGACGTCTTTCATCTATAGCGCGGGTGCGAAGTGGTTAACTAAAGAATGTGACTGCTTTTATTTCCGCCATATCCCCGCTTATTTACCGCCATATGCCCGCTAAGGGTCCGATCAGGTCTGCCTGAAAAACTGACAGGCGAACCTGATCAGACAGCCCGTGTCAAAGTGACCAAGCAGGGAGATTACAAATAAGTTTAATTAAGAAAAAAAAAAATTTAACAGTTTTTTACTTTTAAAAAAAGAAATAAAAATCAAAGCTATTATAAAAAAAAAAAAAACACTCTGCAATCAATTTTAATAGAAACAACAAATCTTTTTTTTTTTTACAGAATTTTCTGAATTCTATAGCGCAAAAAATAAAAAACCCAGCGGTGATTAAATACCTCCAAAAGAAAGCTCTATTTGTGTGAAAAAAAGGACAAAAAATTAATTTGGGTACAATGTTGCATGACTGAGTAATTGTCATTCGAAGTGTGAGAGCACCAAAAGCTGAAAATTGGTCTGGTTAGAAAGGGGGTTTAACCACTTGACCACTGGGCAGTTAAACACCCTTCCTAACCAGACCAATTTTCAGCTTTCGGTGCTCTCACACTTTGAATGACAATTACTCCGTCATGCAACACTGTACCCAAATTAATTTTGTGTCCTGTTTTTCACACAAATACAGCTTTCTTTTGGTGGTATTTGATCACCGCTGGGTTTTTTATTTTTTGCGCTATAAATCAAAAAATACAGAAAATTCGTTAAAAAAAAAATAAAAAAATTCTTTGTTTCTATTAAAAATTATTGCAGAGTATTGGCAGAGTATTGGCAGAGTATTGGCAGAGTATTGGCAGAGTATTGGCAGAGTATTGGCAGAGTATTGGCAGAGTATTGGCAGAGTATTGGCAGAGTATTAGTGTTGCACAGTATTGTTAGAGTATTGCACAGTGGTTGCAGAGCATTGCACAGTGGTTGCAGAGCGTTGCACAGTGGTGGCGGAGCGTTGCACAGTGGTTGCAGAGCGTTGCACAGTGGTTGCAGAGCGTTGCACAGTGGTGGCAGAGCGTTGCACAGTGGTGGCAGAGTAGGCAGAGTATTGCACAGCGGTGGCAGAGCATTGCACAGTGGTGGCAGAGTAGGCAGAGTATTGCACAGCGGTGGCAGTGTATTGACCAGCGCTGTGGGCACTACACATCCAGCCCACAGCGCTGGTCCCGTCTCCCCCCCCCTCTCCGCTTCTCCCTTCTCTGTACCGATCGGTACAGAGAGGGGAGGGAGGAACCGGCGTCATGACGTGACGCCGGTTTGTGTACATGTGATCGCTCCGTCATTTGACGGAGCGATCACGTGGTAAACGGCCGCTATCAGCGGCTGTTTACCGTGATCCGTGATGCGCCGGGTCCTCGGGACCCGGCGGTCACGGATGTTCCCGAGTGCGCGCCCCAGGGGGCGCGCGGGAGCAAGTTTCTGAGAGGACGTCCGTAGGACGTCCACTCAGGGAAACCCGACCACGCTGTAGACGTCTTTCGACTATAGCGCGGTCGGCATGTGGTTAAGTGCCCAGTAGAAGTTAGAGGTGTTGCAATACCAACGGCCGCCACAAGATGACACCATATTACAGAAGGACTTCAGAAGGCCGCAAGGCTGCGGCCTAAATTACTGGCCGGCGCGGCCCGATGCGATCGCACAGCGGGGGTCAAGGTTCACAGGGAGACAGCTGTGTCGCCCCAGGCGCCAGGACCCCAATTCGAGTTGCAAATGCGACCTGGTGACCCGGGTTTGTCGAAGCTCTGCTATAACGTATAGGCTAAAGCTAAGATCCCTGACCTTTTATAGATCTTCAAAATTGAGAATGGGAGAGAAAGGCCTCGTCTAATGCCCCATCACATGAGCGGAATTTTCGTCGGAAAAATCTTGGATTTTCCGACAGAATTCCGATCAAGCTTGGCTTGCATACACACTGTCACACAAAAGTTCTCGGAACTTTCGACCGTCAAGAACGCAGTGACGTACAACACTACGACAAGCCGAGAAAAGGACGTTTAATGCATCCGAGCATGTGTCAAATTGTTTCTGAGCATGTGTAGGAATTTTGCACGTTGGAATTGCTACAGACGATCGGTAATTCCGATCAGAACTTTTTCCGTCAGAGAAATAGAGAACCTGCTCTCAATCTTATGCTGGCGGAAATGCCGCCAGCAATAGTCTGATGGAGCATACACACGGTCACATTTTCTAACCAAAAGCTCACATCGGTCTTTTGCTGGCGGCATTTCCGATCATGTGTATGCGGCATTAGAGATATATGTACAAGTTTAAAATTAAGTTTACAAGTTACAGGGTGGTATCTTTGGAATAATTATAAAATGAACTCTCAAAGTAATAACCAATGTCAGAAGTGATGGTACATATTGAAACTACAATTTATCATCCAAATAAGAAATGTCTGACCATTCTTTTGATTTTACAATAAAGACAAAGCGGTTGATTTACTAAGGCAAATAAATTGTTTACTTTTGCATAGCAATTTTCCCCAGAGCTTAGTGAATGAGGTGACGCTCTGATGACTTTTATCATCCAATCGTGTTCAATAAAAAAATGTTTTTTTTTGCACGTGATTGGATATTCTTTGCAAAGTGAAGTTGCATCATATTCACTAAGTTCTGGGGAGAAATCCCATGCAAAGTGAAACTTTCCTTGCAATGTAAACAGTGGGGATGCACCCATACCAGTATTGGTGCCAATACCAAGCACTTGAGCAAAGTATCGGTACTCGCCCAAATGCTCCCGATACCGATACTTTGCAGTGTGATATACATCTATACAAAATGAATGGGTGCAAATCGCACTGCAAAGAATCGCATGGGATTTGAACAGGAATGTGGTGCGATTCCCCTCACCGCTCCTGTGTGTATATCGAAGAGGGAGTATCTGCTCCTTTGTGCAAGGAGGAACAGGATGAACACTGCCAGAGCCCTACAAAATTACGTCCAGCAGGCCACTGGTGTGAATGTCTCTGACCAAACAATCAGAAACACTTCATGAGGGTGGCCTGTGGGCCCGATGTCCTCTTGTGGGCCCTGTGCTCACTGCCCGACACCGTGGAGCTCGATTGGCATTTGCCATTGAACACCAGAATTGGCAGGTCTGCCACTGGTGCCCTGTGCTTTTCACAGATGACAGCAGGTTCACCCTGAGCACATATGACAGAAGTGGGTCTGGAGAAGCCATGGGGAATGTTATGCTGCCAGTAACATCATTCAGCATGACTGGTTTGGTGGTGGGTCAGTGGTGGTCTTGGGTGGCATATTAATGGAGAGACACACAGACCTCTACAGGCTAGACAATGGCACCCTGACTGCCATTAGGTATCGCTATAAAAAACCTTGGACCCATTGTGAGACCCTACGCTGGTGCAGAGGGTCCTGGGTTCCTCCTGGTGCACGACAATGCCCGGCCTCATGTGGCAAGAGTATGCATCCAGATCCTGGAGGATGAAGGAGTTGATGCAATGGGATGGCCCCCACGCTCGCCTGACCTAAATCCAATAGAAAACCTCTGAGACATTATATTTCAGTCCATCTGACACCGCCAGGTTGCACCTCAGTCTGTTCAGGAGCTCAGTGATTCCCTGGTCCAGATCTGGGAGAAAATACCCCAGGGCACCATCCATTGTCACGGTGTCAGGCATGTATACAAGCATGTGGGGCCATACAAACTATTGAGTACTATTTTGAGTTGCTGCAATGAAATTTCAGCAAAATGGACTGGTCTGCTGCATCATTTTTTCACTTTGATTTTCGGAGTGTCTTTGAATTCAGCCCCTCTGTAGGTTGATCATTTTCATTTCCATCAAATGATGTGGCATCCTTTTATTCCTAACACATTACCCAATCCATATCAGTATAGATATCCAGCATGATATTTTTCCCCATTGAGATCTGATGTGTTTTCAAAGTGTTCCTTTAATTTTTTTGAGCAGTGTACATAAATGTAATTTTCTATTGTTCAGTTGTCTTAATAATTACTTATTTATTCTGACTGTGACCAAAAGGTAACTTTTCTTGAGTATGTGTTTCCCCAACACTCTGTAAGGACAAATCAAGTCAGATTCTTCTCTTTGGTGCAAGTCTGTATTTACTTTAACCGCTTCTGGACCGCCCCACGTACATTTACTGCGGCAGGGCGGCCCGGCTGTGGAAAATCACGTACCTGTACGTGGTTTCATGCATGCGGTTTAGGATACAATGGGAACCAATCAGCCGATCGTTCAGAAGAGAACTGGAGCAGCGGTGAGCCGATGTAAATAAAGCACACCGCTGCTCTGTCAGGGAGGAAAAGAGAGAGCTAAGCTGAATCACAATCTCTTTTCCTCCAGTGAATTCTCCCCCCCCCCCCCACAGTTAGAAAGCACCTCCCAGGGAACACATTTAACCCCTGGTGTTAACCCCTTCCCTGCCAGTGTAATTTTATACATTGATCAGTGCATTTTTTTTTTTTTTTTTTAGCACCGATCACTGTATTGGTGTCACTGGTCCCCAAAAAGTGTCACTTAGGATCAGATTCGTCCACTGCAATGTCGCAGTCCCGCTAAAAATCACAGACCGCCGCTATTACTAGTATAACATTTTTTTAAAAAGTCCATAAATTTATCCCGTTGTTTGTAGACGCTATAACTTTGATGCAAACCAATCAATATACGCTTATTGGGATTTTTTTTTTTTTTACCAAAAATATGTAGCAGAAAACATATATTTTTTTGTTTATAGCGCAAAAAATAAAAACATCAGAGGTGATCAAATACCACCAAAAGAAAGCTCTATTTGTGGGAAATAAGGACATAAATTTTACTTGGGTACAGCTTTGCACGACTGCGCAATTGTCAGTTAAAGCGACGACGTGCCGTATGGCAAAAATTGGCCTAGTCAGAAAGTGGGTAAAACCTTCGGGGGCTGAAGTGGTTAAAGTGTTACTAAACAGTAAAATCGGTGTGTATTTGCAGTAAAGCATGCTTGTTATACTCACTGTGAAAGGGGTTAATCCTGCACGTTATGTAAAAAGGCTGTTTGAGCCTGTCTTCTCTGATCCTCCCCTTCTTCCATGGTCCCCAATCCATGCTGATAGCACAGAGCCCTAGGGGGCACTCTTCACATGTTCAGTTGTGTGTGTGTGTGTGTGTGTATTACTAGAGAGGTGTTTTTATTTTTTTTATTTTTTTGGTAGGGTGCCACATGGCCAATCAGCTCTGTCCAGACAGAGGGTCACAAGAAGTCAGAAGAGGGTCACAAGACTGTAGAACATGGGTACTCAACTTTTGGCCCTCCAGCTGTTGCAGAACTACAAGTCCCATCATGCCTCTGCCTTTGGGAGTCATGCTTGTAACTAAGCCTTGCAATTCCTCATGGGACTTTGTAGTTCTGCAACAGCTGGAGGGCCACAGGTTGAACACCCATGCTGTAGAAGGTTGGTTTTTGACTAATCTACTCCTAAAGGCTGCTTTCACACTGAGGCAGTTTTCAGGCGTTTTAGCGCTAAAAATAGCCTCTAACTAATGCCTGAAAACCGCCTCCCATTCATTTCAGTGTGACTTTTCACACTGGGGCAGTGCGCTTGCGGGACGTTCTGAATAGTCCTGCAAGCAGCATCTTTGGAGTGGTGTACACACCGCTCCCAGAATGCCCTGCCCTTGAAATGAATGGGCAGCGTTGCCGAAGTGCCCCTAAAGCGATTCTGCAGCGCTGCAACATGGGCGCTTTTAACCCTTTCTTCGGCTGCTAGCGGGGCTTAAAAGCAACCCATTAGCGACCGAATTAGCGGCACTTTACCGCTAACCCGGAGCGGCTACAGTGTGGAAGTAGCTTAGGGCAGCTTTTAACCACTTAAGCCCCGGACCAATTTGCAGCCAAAGGACCAGGCCCCTTTTTGCGATTCGGCACTACGTCGCTTTAACTGATAATTGCGCAATCGTGCGACGTGGCTCCCAAACAAAATTGGGGTCCTTTTTTCCTCACAAATAGAGCTTTCTTTTGGTGGTATTTGATCACCTCTGCGGTTTTAATTTTTTGCGCTATAAACAAAAATAGAGCGACAATTTTGAAAAAAAAATCAATATTTTTTACTTTTTTTCTATAATAAAAATCACCAAAAAATATATAAAACATTTTTTTTTTTTCCCTCAGTTTAGGCCGATACGTATTCTACATATTTTTTGTAAAAAATATCCAATTTAGCAATTATTGATTGGTTTGCGCAAAAGGTATAGCGTTTACAAAATAGGGGATAGTTTTAGGGTAATTTTATTAATCTTTTGTTTTTTACTAGCAATGGCGGTGAGCAGCGATTCTTTTTTTTTTTTTTTTTTTTTTTTTTTATTATTGTGACTGCAACATTATTGCGGACACATCAGACATTGTTGGGACCATTGTCATTTATACAACAATCAGTGCTATACAAATGCACTGATTCCTTTGTAAATGACACTGGCAGTGCAGGGGTTAACCAGGGGGTGGCAGTGTATGGGTTAAGTGTGTCCTAGGGGTGTGTTGCTAACTGTGGGGGGCGTGGCTGTGTTGTACACATCACTGATCTCTGCTCCAATCACAGGGAGCAGAGATCAGTGTCCCTGTTGCTAGGCAGAACGGGGAGATGCTTGTTTACTTTAGCATCTCCCCGTTCTTCCTCCCCGTGAGAGGATCGCGGGTATCCCCACGGCGATCGAGTCCGCGGGACCCGCGATCGTACTCACGGAGGTCCCGACC
Organism: Lithobates sylvaticus; assembly: GCA_028564925.1. NCBI lineage: Eukaryota > Metazoa > Chordata > Amphibia > Anura > Ranidae > Lithobates > Lithobates sylvaticus. The sequence continues at coordinate 65,149,020 of CM053033.1, read as the reverse complement.
GGTGGCGCGCACGCGATGGCACGGCGTCAAATTTAAAGGGACGTACCTGTATGCCCATATACATCATCGTGCGCCGGTCGGGAAGCGGTTAAAGATCTAGAATGCAAACTATCTGGAACTAATTTGAAATTACTTAAATAATTCTAGTATGAGAACTAATTACTGTATATGCCATAATGACATATTTAACCACGTTTTTTTTTTTCTCACATATTGTGAGAAATATATATATTCATATGAATATACAAATGATAAATAAAACAAATATTATAGATGAAGACTTTGCAAGAATCAGAGAATCTTTCAGGGAATCTTCGAGAAGCAGTATTGGTAAGTAGTAACGGGTAGCAACCTTTAGAAAGTATTATCCTGTCATCTCATTGTCATAGCAGAAGTCAAATAACCAAAAATAATAGAATTTCTAAGATTATCAACATGTTCTGAAAAGAGAAAAAGAACAAGTTTTAGATTCTTATATAATAATGTCTTTTTCAGTATTCAGCAATGGTCCGAGTGAGCCAATCTGAACTATACTTCTTTTCCAATTCCCTGAATAAGGAGAATTGTAGTCCTAATTACTTTGAGAAAAAAGAGGAAACCTTCTCATTTGGCATCAGAAATAACTGCAGATCTCCCATCAGCTGATGTTAGCGAAACTATAACCTGATGTATAGTCTGAATATAAGAAGCCTGCCCTTTGGAGACTCTTAATCTTGAGATGGGGGGGAGATATAGACCTTCTTCTCTTGCAGAGCTACAGTTGGGTCCATATCTATTGGGACACAGGCAGAATTTTCATACTTTTGGCTCTGTATGCCACCAGTATAAAATTAAAACGAAACAATCCAAATGATTTTGAAGTGTAGACTTTCAGCTTTAATTCAAGGGGTTGAACATAAATATCAAGTACACATTTTAGAAACTTCAACCATTTTTATACACAGTCCCCCATTTTCAGGGGCTCAAATGTAATTTGACAAATGAATATAATCATAAATAAAATGTTAATTTTTAATATTTTGTTGAGAATCCTTTACTGACAATGACTGCACTCAACTATGGTGGTGGGAGTGTCATGGTCTGGGGCTGCATGAGTGCTGCCGGCACTGGGGAGCTACAGTTCATTGAGGGAACCATGAATGCCAACATGTACTGTGACATACTGAAGCAGAGCATGATCCCCTCCCTTCGTAGACTGGGCTGCAGGGCAGTATTCCAACATAATGACACCAAACACACCTCCAAGACGACCACTGCCTTGCTAAAGAAGCTGAGGGTAAAGGTGATGGACTGGCCCAAGCATGTCTCCAGACCTAAACCCTATTAAGCATCTGTGGGGCATCCTCAAATGGAAGGTGGAGGAGCGAAAGGTCTCTAACATCCACCAGCTCTGTGATGTCATCATGGAGGAGTGGAAGAGGACTCCATTGGCAACCTGTCAAGCTCTGGTGAACTCCATGCCCAAGAGGGTTAAGGCAGTGCTGGAAAATAATGGTGACCACACAAAATATTGACACTTTGGGCCCAATTTGGACATTATAACTTAGGGGTGTACTCACTTTTGTTGCCAGCGGTTTAGACATTAATGGCTGTGTGTTGAGTTATTTTGAGGAGACAACAAATTTACACTGTTATACAAGCTGTACACTCACTACTTTACATTGTAGCAAAGTGTCATTTCTTCAGTGTTGCCACATGAAAAGATATAATAAAATACTTACAAAAATGTGAGGGGTGTACTCACTTTTGTGAGATACTGTTTGGACCTAACTGTATATGTACAAGATTAAAAGATAAGTTCACTTTAAAAAAAATAAAAAATAAATGCCCATTTTGCAGGTAATAAATGTGCATTTACAATTTTTTTTTTTTTTTTTAGAGCCTGGAAAGCATTACACCACTGATCAGCAGATCGCTGCTGCCATGCAGGACTCCAGCAGACTAATGCCCCGTACACACGGTCGGAAATTCCGACCACAAAATCCGTCAGATTTTTTCCGACGGATTTTGTCCGACACTGGTGTTGCATACACACGGTCGAACAAAGTTGTCGGAAAATCCGATCATTCTGAACGTGGTTATGTTCGTTGCATACGACGGAACTACGTAGAGGCTAGTAGCCAATAGCTTTGGTCTCGTAATTTGATCTGGGCATGCGTGGCACTTTGTCCGTCGGAATTCTCTACACACGTTCGGAAAAAGTCAGATCGGATTTTGTTGTCGGAAAATTTGAGCGCAGGATCTCAAATTTTTTTCCGTCGGAAATTCCGACGGAAAAAAAGTCCGATGGAGCCCACACGCGGGCGGATTTTCCGACAACAAGGTCCAATCTGACATTTTCTGTTGGAATTTCCGACCGTGTGTACGGGGTATTAGATTGTAAGCTGTTTGACCTTGCATCGTACGGCCAGGCAGTTTTACACTGATAGGAAGACTCAATGGACTACCACAGCGCTCAACAGCACCGTGGTAGTTCATTGAGAACTACAAGCCGACATCTGCAAAGGATGTCGGTACTTGTAGTTCATTCATTCACAGAATGAATGACATGGCCATGTGGTCGGAGCCCTGCATGGCCGCCTTGTTTTTTAAAAGTTACAGCTAGTATGGGGAACACCCCCCCCATTCTGCTGTCACAGGGAGAGAGGGCAGTGGGTGGCGGCTGCAGCAGTGGGAACATATTACATGTTCCACCCTAAAAACGGGTGGAACATGTAACATGTTCCCAAAGATAAATGTATCCTTTAAAATAGAGTTTACAGTTGTCTTTAGATTTATTTAAAAAAATAAATCTCAAGCTTCTAATGTCAGAAGTACTACAAGTGCTAATAGTTCCAAACAGATGGCATTGCTGACAAACATTATATTGGGTTCTATTATTATTCACCTTTGCTGCTTGGGCCGTTAAATTGGTTGAATAATGCGAATCAATTTGTCTTATGACTTTTAGCACAGTTTTTTTGGCAGAGCATGACTTTATTAGAACACATTAAAGCCTTTGAAATGCAAAGCTTTCAGAACAGTTTATTCAAAGACATGCTGGTAGCTTAATTGGATCCTGTCTAAATTGTCTTTAATACAGTATGTGTAGCTATGCATGTGAGACAAGGACCTTATATTGTTCTTGAGGGAAGGGACTGATGTGATGTGAACATATATTATGTAAAGTGATGTATACATTTTTGGCACTATATAAATACTTGTAATAAATTTATGATAAATCACAAATTTTCCAGACAGCGCTAAACCACGAGTATGGAAATGTTCTGCTCTTTGCCCTCCTTCATTCATTCTTTTAAAGACACATTTAGGGGTACAAAAACCAGAAGTACTCCTGCTCATGTGGAAGCACATACATCTTCGCATACATGTCTAAATCAACTCCCACCTAATGCTAAGATGTTTGTTATAAAGTGCACCAACGCCCCAATTAACTTTCATGAAGAATGTAAACTATAAGGCACATACATTTCAGTGTTCTTCCATTTTGCTACATTGGTAATAGGGGAAAAAATGTGAGCTATTATTGACATTCTTCTGCAACAGTAGTTGCATGGCTATATGTGACCTAAATTTTAAAGGACAAGTTCACCGTCTAACATGTTATGAATGGACCAGCCCCCGCACCTCTCAGATCCCCGCTGTGACAGCTAGCGGGGTTCTTCTCCCTCCCCACTAGCTGCCGCAATTTAAAAAAAAGGTGACTAAGCAGGGCTCCGCCCACCCGCTCACGTCACTGATTGACAGGGCTCTGTGTATGGAAAACCTAAGACCCCTTTCACACTGGGGCGTTTTTCAGGCGCTTTAGAGTTAAAAAAAGCACCTGTAAAGTGCCTGAAAGAAGCCTCAACTGCAATCCCAATGTGAAAGCCCGAGTGCTTTCACACTGAGGCGCCCTTTGGCAGGGCATCAAAAAAAGTCCTGTAAGTAGCTTCTTTGCAGCGCTTTTGGAGCTCCTAAAGTGCCCCTTCCCATTGAAATCAATGGGAAGCACCTGCAAAATGCCCGCAAAGCGCCTGCAAATCGCTTTTGGCAGCAGCGTTTTGTGGGCGCTTTTAACCCTTTATTTGGCCACTAGCAGGGGTTAAAAGCGCCCCACTAGCGCTCGAAAAACGCTGGTAAAGCGCCACTAGTTTAAGCGGCGCTTTGCGAGATTTTTTGGGCGCTGGCAGTGTGAAAGGGCTCTTAAAGCACTCGGGCTTTCACATTGGGATTGCAGATGAAGCTTCTTTCAAGCGCTTTACAGGCGCTTTTTTTTTTAACGTTAAAGCGCCTAAAAAAACACCCCAGTGTGAAAGGGGTCTAAAGGTCCGGCATTTGCGGCTGTCGGCTTGTAGTTTTCAATTAACTACCACAGCGCTGTGGTAGTTCATTTATGCTTCCTGTCAGATTATATCTGCTTACCTATACGGGATGTATGGGCAAGCAGATACACTGGCAGATCTGCTGGGGACCTGCATGGCATCAGCCATCTGATGATCGCTGGTGCAATGCTTTGCAGGCTCCAGAAAAAAAATAAATGAATACGCATTTTATTACTTGCATTTTTTTCCCCAAAAAGTGAACTTATCCTTTAACAGAAACAGACCTGAGACCAGCATGCAGCAAAAGAAAAAACAAATTGTAATTATCTTATCTTATATGTTTGTTTTGCCATTACTGACCTCTTGAAATTTGTAGTAGCTTGGCTTTCTTGCTTAGATATTTCATATCACAGACCAGAAATATAACCCTTGGAATTCTTCTATCTATTAGTTTCTGGTTCTGTGACTTCCGAATTGAAAGCAAAGCACCAGCAGGACAGCCAAGAAAAAAGATTTATAAGAGGAAGCCTTAAGTGATGCCGACAGTCAGATAACTGTGACCCCAGGTTTACTTTTTATATACATAGTTACATAGTTAGCTAGGCTGAAAAAAGACACAAGTCCCTCCGGTTCAACCATAATAAAAGGAAAAATAACATACAATCCAATATACCCAATTCTATACCCATAGTTGATCCAGAGGAAGGCAAAAAAAAAAACCCCAGCAGAGCATGCTCCAATCTGCTACAGCAGGGGAAAAAATCCCTTCCTGATCCCCCATGAGGCAATCGGATTTTATTGAACTTTCACTTTATTTTAAATTTTATTGAAATTTCCCTAAGTCACATATCATTAGGTTCTATTGGGCAGAGTTCAGTGCAATGCAGTGGATTGCTTCGCACCTTGTTGAGCTGGAAAAAGGTACAGCATGCCCTTGTGTGGTATGAAGTGGTATGATTTTTGCCTTGTTTTCACCACACCTGGTGTGAGATAGCCCTTCAACAATCAGGGATATTAATGAAAAAATTATGGTAAAAAAAACAAATAAATACCACGCTAAAGTGCAACACAAGTGGGAAAAAAGCAGCAACAAAAACCATCAAATATCTCTATGGTGCGGATAAAATAGTAAAAACGGAAAGTTCCGCTAAATATGAAAATCCCAATTTAGGTGACATATAGTGCTGATGAATTAAATGAATAGTGAACATTCAAAGAAAGTCCATAAACACAAATAAGTATAAAAAAGAAAAAAAAATTGATGGAAGGAACAAATGATGAATGGATAAGAAAATTAATGAAAACAATTAGTCCATTGGGGTAATGAGTTCCAGAGGATATCCACCTTCACCGGAGGAGAGGAAAAGGGAAAAACGAGGAGAGGAACAAAGGATCCCATTTCTAAAGAGAGAATCCCACTCTGTGAGTGGGGACCCTTACCCGAATTGATGGACCCCCCTCAAGAGCGAGGTCGTAAGCGCAGGCAGATTAGGTTCTCTGCGGGGACTCCAATGTCTCCAGACTCTTCGTATTGTGGACGGAACCCGCTCAGCAGCATTGGCCCCTTCACAGAAACATGGAGGTCACCACTTCCTGCAGTCCTGGTGTCGACCTTAAAATCAGCAGTTTCTCCTATTTGGACACCTTTTGAGCTGCATGCCACATTCGCTAGCGCGACAAGTGTTTGTTTGGGTTCCAGGCTCCTTCACTTCCTCGTCAGCTGACTGCATTCAATCACGTTTGTACCCATGACTGACCCTGGCAGTCTGGGAAGGCTGCAGATGGGCACTAATCGGGCTGCACTCATGGGCACTGACCCTTAATTGGCTTCAAAGTTGTTTTTTTCCTGAAACTTCCCTCTTAGAGCCCTTTCACACCGAGGGCGTTTTGCCGGCGCTATAGCGTTAGAAATAGCACCTGCAATCCGCCCTCAAACTGCTGCACCATTGTCTGCAGTGTGAAAGCCCGAGGGCTGGCAGGGCGTCACAAAAAGTTCTGCCAGCAGCTTCTTTGGAGCGGTGAACTCACCGCTCCTCCACCTCTGCTCCCCATTGAAATCAATGGGGCAGCGCTGTAATACCGCCGGCTTTGCCGGGGGTTTTAACTCTTTCTCGGCCGATAGCGGGGGGGTAAAAGCGCCCCGCTAGCAGCCGAAATGCGCTGCAAATCCGACGGTAACACACCGCTAAAAATAGCAGCGTTTTACCGCCGACGCTATGGGCGGTATGGTGTGAAAGGGGTCTTAAAATGAAGGTGTGTGTGTTATACGCCGATTAATACGGTAATTTAAAAGATGAAGTGTGTTGCTTGCCAAAACATTTATTATAATGAAGATCAGATCACATATTAGAAGCTATTTATACCAAATACAGAAAATTCCTAAGTCCCTTTTCATATTGTGTATTTTGGGTAATGTTACAGCAGACATGTTCATTTTTGATGCTCTGTTCCAACCCCTACCCTGCTGCTTTTTATAATCACCCTACCAAAAAAAATGTGATAACGTGAGAGCTCTCACCATCCAGGAATAGATCATAATTCAGAAGACTATATTGAAAACATCAATTCTAAAAAAACGAATGTGAATTTTCCAGGATTGCTTTTTAATATTTGGTTTTGCAAAGCGGCCAACAGCCCCAAGGAGGACTGCATTTCCTACACACTTGGTTTCTGCTGATATGTTTGATTGGCCTCCTGTTCTCAGTATAAAATCAAAAAATCTAATTAGAAGAATGATAGAATACTTCAGCTGTGCTATGTATCTTCATTGTGGCATTGACGGGATATAAATTAAAACCTCTGAAATGATTCCCTAAGTGCTTTATCTCCTTATTTCACTTGTACAGTACAATACATGGAGTAAATCTCTGCAGGATATTAGGCAGTAAAAAGATGACTGTTTGAATGTTTTAAAGTCATTTTATGTATGATGGGACTTCTTTTTTGTTATTACTTTTTAACTGCAAATCGGCTCTGGGAATTCTGCAGATTTTCTCCTTTCACATCTGTGCGCTCATGAATGCTGGTATCAATTCAGCTGGAGAGTCAAAGGTCATAAAGTCCTCAGGACATTAAAGAAGTACAAGCTAGAGTGCTAATTCAAATCCTAAAACAGCATACAAAGTTAACTTTATAGATGTACCTGATTTCTTTTTCATTTGTTCCTATTATGCTGCATAACTTTCAAAATAGGAGGTGCATTGATGAGTGTTGTGTGCCAAACAATGCACCTGTCTTTTCCTTTCATTTACATGGAGCGAGTACAAAGAAGGGCAACGAAGATAATAAAGGGTCTGGAGGATATTAGTTATGCAAGCACTGAACTTATTCTCTCTGGAGAAGAGACGCTTGAGAGGGGATATGATTTCAATATACAAATACCATACACAATAGGGACAAAACTTTTTTGAAAAAGGGAGTTTAACATTAAAATTTGAAGAAAAGAGGTTTAACCTTAAACTGCGTAGAGGGTTCTTTACTGTAAGAGCGGCAAGGATGTGGAATTCCCTTCCACAGGCGGTGGTTTCAGCAGGGAGCATCGATAGTTAGTTTTAAAAAACTATTAGATAAGCACCTGAACGACCACAACATACAGGGATATACAATGTAATACTGACATATAATCACACACATAGGTTGGACTTGATGGACTTTGTGTCTTTTTTCAAACTCACCTACTACTGTTTGTAACTATGTAATCAAAAAACGTGCATTTTAATGGTTCTTGTTGAGGTTATGAGTTGCAGTTAAACTACAGCATTCAGTAGAATCTGAGGGCTGCAATTGCTGACACTGGTCTGACAATGCTAGTGACTTGGCATTCTCTGCCTTCAATTGTTCTGAGTTTATGACTCTAAACAAGCAAATGGTGCTCATGAGTGCTAGTAATATGTGTCTGAATCCCTTAAATTGGTTCCAAAACCAATTTTTTTTTTTTTTACCTTAATGCATTCCTTGCATTAGAGTAAAAAATGTTTAGGCATCAGCATCCCCCCCCTCCTCTTTTACTTACCTGAGCCCTCATTCGATCCAGCGCTGTGCACATCTTCAGCTCTTCTCTCCTCTCATGTCCAGGTCTCGCTGGCTTTACTGGGGGCACGGGGAGCCATTGGCTCCCTCCCAGTGCTATCAATCAAAGCCAGTGCTGAGAAACCGGGGAGGGGGGTGTGGCGGGTCAGGGTCCCGCTGTCTGTGTCAATGGACGCAGCAGTGGGGTTCAGGAGTGAGCATGCATAAGTGCCCCCATGGGAAGCAGCTTTCCATGGGGGCACTGTACAGGAGCGCCAGCAGGGGGCCCGAGAAGAGGATGTTTGGGGCCGTTCTGTGCAGAGCAGGTAAGTATAGACATGCTTGTTGTTGTGTTTTGTTTTTTTTTTATTAATTTTGCAATTGCTTTAAATCTATATGTATTCTGGGACACTTACAGAGAAATGTCATGACGTCAACATCGACTGTAGAGTGCTTTTATCATTTAGAGGTTTGTACTCTCTCTGACTGTACTATGGAATTCTTGGTAGAGAAACCTGTATGCTCTGAGTTTGGTAAGCAAGAGATTGGCTCCATCCCAGTAAATAATATTCTGAACTCTGCCGCCATGATTCCCATTTCCTTACAATTTTTCTTTCATTTTATCCATTTGCTTTATCGGAGATTGAGGTTGGAAGAAGGATTTTTCATACTCTTGTATTGTTTATGATGCTAAGAAGAAACCTCCTGTGATTTGAGAGTTGTTAATCTAGACTGAGAAAGAGATTTATAATATAACTTGACTCCGTTCACAGTGCTTTGCCACAGTTTCAAATCTGAAGGAGCCAGAGCTCACCCTATTCCTAGGAAAGAGGTGGTAGCTCTCGCCAACATTGGAGATGATGCATTGTTCTTCTCCATGGGAAAGACAAGCAGAACCATGAAAAACCCTTCCCATCCCCTCGTCCCCCAGTTTAGACTGTGTTTCCTATGGTCCAGGAGCAGCAACATTTGTGTGTGTGTGTGTGTGTGGGGGGTCCCCCTCCTGATGAAGGTTGTTGGGTCCCCCTCCTGATGAAGGTTGTTGGGTCCCCCTCCTGATGCACATCTGCTGTCTTGATCTTCCTGCTTTAATCAGTGAAATAAAATGTATATAAAAGTATTATTCTTGAAATAAAAGTACCGCTTATTTATTACATAAACTAAACTTGCTTTTTAAAATGTTTATTTTTTATTACAAATGGAATAACAAGGACTGTAGATGTTAAGAACATTTCACCTATGCATGAGAACAAGTTACCACCCCCTTTCCCTCATTATAATTTAGAAGCGTCCTGCCAATATGTATTTTCAGTTATTGACAATGTTGATCCAGAAGCATATATTGATCATGAAAGGGCTTGATCAATTTTTCTCCTGCTTTTCAGGTGTAATTTTCTCTATAAATTAAGGGATTGTGCATTTTTGGGGGGCCATGGTTTGCATCACTTTGTTACTTGAAGATGCTGCTGGTGAAGAAACATTTTGTAATGATCCAGAAGCAGAAGAAAGAGTGTTTCTGGAATGAGAGCTCTGGAGGGAAAAGCTACTTACACTTTCATTATGGTCCTCATCATTTCAATCCGTAAAGTATTTTTTATGTCTTTTTTAGGGCACCTCTGTTATGCCAGGATGTGTTTTGTCATCCTTGTAGCATTTGGAAAAATAGTATTTCTTCTCACAATATTTGAAAATTGCAACTTCGATCTCAGCAGAAATTGCACTGTAGAAATGTTTTCAAACTCCTAGATGTTGGTCTCACCATTTTACTTAGCCCCCGTACACACGGTCGGAATTTCCGACCACAAAATCCGTCAGATCATTATAAACGTGGTGACGTTCGTTGCGTACGATGGAACTACGCAGAGGCTATTAGCCAATAGCTTTGGTCTCGTAATTTGATCTGAGCATGCGTGGCACTTTGTCCGTCGGAATTCTCTACACACAATTTGAAAAAGTCTGATTGGATTTTGTTGTCGGAAAATTTGAGAGCAGGATCTCAAATTTTTTCCGTCGGAAAGTCAGACGGAAAAAGTCCGATGGAGCCCACACGTGGGCGGATTTTCCGACAACATGGTCCGATCGGACATTTTCCGTCGGATTTTCCGACCATGTGTACGGGGCATTAGAGGAGGAAAAGAAAACAAATTTACTGACCAGTCTATAGGGAAACATTATGCTGTGATGGTGGGGAACATTAGTAGGAATCATTTAAAGATGACATTCCCTAACAATCTGTAAAAGGTACAAGATGGAGCCCACAAGCAAATTAAACTAGAGCCTTTCCCCTGCAGTACCCCCTAGTGGCAGAAATCCATAATTCTCTTGTTCGATAACTGCTTTGAGAAGTACAGTGTTGCTTGAATTGTATTCCAGGATTTGCTTGTCTTCAGCTGAGAGAACTTGCAATAATTGAAGACATTACATAAAGTCTCAGAAATCTTTCACTAGGGTCTTCATTTTATATCGTTTGAATACCATGTCATACATATATTACTTATCATTGTAAAAGAACATCTTCCACACTTTTTTCCCCAATTTTTCCAGAAATTAAACAAAAAACAGCTTTGAAAAAACAACCAAAAAAAATTTTTCTTCCCCCAATTTCTCCATTTTTTTTCCAGGCCTTCCAATCTCTACCTGTGTGCGGTGGAAGAAAAACAGTTTTTGCTTGCAGTAATATCTTGTTTTTATTTTGCAGAGAAATAATGGATCAGCCTCCTAGTGGCCAGGAAAGCCCTGATTATGAAGAAACATTGACACAGAGCAAGTCTGGGAGCAGCTCTACAAACTACTCAAACGAGTTATTTGAATCCACTTCAGATGAATCTAGTTGGAATTATGAAAGTGATTCATTTGAATCTCTTACCAATGATCCTGTTCCGAACTATGAAAGCGATACATTTGAATCATATTCACATGTGAAATCTCATGAAGTTTTGTTTTCTGAAACCATCAGCAGCATATCGGAAGCAGATGAGGAGGTCTCAGACAGAAATAATACAGGTACCGTAAAACTTCAAGCTTAACCACTTCAATACAGGGCACTTAAACATTTTCCTGCCCAGACCAATTTTGAGCTTTCAGCGCTCTCACACTTTGAATGACAATTGCGCGGTCATGCTACACTGTACCCAAATGAAATTTTTATCACTTTTTTCCCACAAATAGAGCTTTCTTTTGGTGGTATTTGATCACCTCTGCGGTTTTTATTTTTTGCTAAACAAATAAAAAAAGACCGAAAATTTTGAAAAAAAAAATGTTTTTTTTTGTTTCAGCTTTAAAACTTTGTAAATAAGTAAGTTTTCTCCTTCACTGATGGGGCTGCACTGATGGGCACTGATAAGGCGGCACTGATGGGCACCGATGAGGTGGCATTGATGGGCACTGATAGGCGGCACTGATAGGCGGCACTGATAGGCGGCACTGATAGGCGGCACTGATAGGCGGCACTGATGGGCGACACGGATGGGCACTGATAGCTGGCACGGATTGGCATGGATAGGTGGCACAGGTGGGCATGGATAGGCGGCACAGGTGGGCATGGATAGGCGGCACAGATGGGCATGGATAGGCGGCACAGATGGGCATGGATGGGCACTGATAGGTGGCACGGATGGGCACTGATAGGTGGCATGGATAGGCACGGATAGGCAGCATTGTTTTGTATTGATGGATGCCAATCAGTGCCAAACAATGCATGCCAATCAGTGATGCCCATTGTGGGCACTGATTGGCATCCATTGTGGGCACTGATTGGCATCCATTGTGGGCACTGTGTCATCCCTGGTGGGCACTGTGTCATCCCTGGTGGTCTAGGGTGGCATACCTTGTGCTACGCATCCCTGGTGGTCTGGTGGCGTCCCTGGTGGTCCAGTGTGGGCATCCTCGGGGGGGCTGTGCTGATAATCATTCAGCACAGACACCCCCTGTCAGAGGAGCAGCCGATCGGCTCTCCTCTACTCGCGTCTAAAAGACGCAAGTGAGGAAAAGCCGATTACCGGCTCTTCCTATTTACACTGTGATCAGCCTTGATTGGACACGGCTGATCACGTGGTAAAGATTCTCCGTCGGAGACTCTACCAAAATCGTAGTTGCGGGGTGTCAGACTGGGGCGCGCAGCGGCTCAAAATCCTGAGGACGTCCTAGGACGTCCAGTCAGGATTTGACAACCACTTTGCCGACGTCTATTTACAATGGGCGGGCGGCAAGTGCTTAAAGTTGCTCTAAATCTAGTTTTGATTATAAACGGAGAATTAACAATCCAACTTTGCTTCCTTGGTATTATATGAATCAATTAATGGCAGTTCAAGTAGTTAAAAGTAATTATTTAAAGGAAACCTGTACTGAGAGCAATATGGAAACTGTTTTTGCTTATATCCTTCTCAAAATACTAGTTTGGCTATAATGCTAACCCACTAAATGCAATGCTTTCTGACTCATAAAGGTACTATATCGAAATATATAAATAGTTTCAACTGGGACTTTTGAAACATAATATGTTTCAGTTAAAACATCTTACATCTTTTAATAATAACCACTATATAAAAGAGCATACTACCACTTGCTTACAAAAACAATGTATAAAATATACATATATGAAAAGATCTTGATCATAAGTTAACATAACAGTGGATAATTATAGACCATGTTATTCTTTACATAGTTGTACCACTCAATGTTTTTCCTGGGCATAGCTGTTCTACATGAAATTTAAATTTATAAACAAAAATAAAGCAAAAGAAATCATCTCATTTATAGCCCCCCTACATGTTCTGACCATAAAAACGCAGTGTTTCCAAAACACACAGATAGGGAAAGGGAGAACACAGGACAGAAACCCAAATGGGACACTTACTAACAGGCCTAACCACCCATGAGCCAGTCCCCCCATGTACTCATCCTTTCTAAACTACTGCAATATTGGTTATCTATGCCTCCTGCATGTATACTTATCTGTCAAATGTCTCCCCTCTGTCTGCTATGAGACCTGAAAAACTGCAGATTTTGTGGGTGGGTCTGTTTTCCAGGGCTCAGTGGGTGGAGTCGTGATGTCAGTAGACTCCCTGCCCACCTCTACACTCCCCTTATAAACATGCATTTTCTCCTGTGTATTTCTTACACTGAACTTCTGCTATGATCACTAACATCCAGTCAAAACCCAGAAAAGTCCCCACATGACTTCAGCATACCAAATCATGCTGAGGTGTGGAACAGCCAATCCTTGCAGAGCTGCTGAAGAAAGGAGTGGGAGGGAATTAAACAATAATGCTTGTCTCAGGGTAGTGCATGAGATATGTAAATCACCTGTCAATCACAGCAAGGGGGAGGATTTGACAAAGTTTTTCTCTGTTTGTCAAGATTTATCTCACTGAACAATAAAAGAGGATTGCTTAGAGCTGGATTAACTCTTTGTGGCAAGACTGGGCTCCAATGATAGTAAAACGTATACTCTACATTATGACATTAAAAAAAAAAAAAAAAAATTTTGGGTTTACATCCACTTTAAGCTATGTGGCTCCAAATTCATAATCTATCCTGCTGAATAGTTTCTATATAGGCAATACAGATAAACTACTTTTGGAATTTGAATGTGAATGCATGACCTTTTATAGCTTAAAATGCAGGTTACCGCTAATATAGACTTTCCCCGCCACAGACCTCAATTGCAGAGCTGCAGCCTCCTCTGTTCTTTACCTGCTGTACATCTCTTCAGTCTCAATATATGGGCCACTCATGCCTATGTGGGGGTTAAGACATGGCCAGCTCTAAAGATATTTTCATCAGGCTGTAAACAACTGAGGTGGCTGCAGCTGTGTTGGTGGATTATTGTAATTAGGAGGCCAAATCTACTAGGAGGTATGTATTGTTTCTGAGTCTAGTGATAAGGTACATAAGTAGTAAGTGATATGTTGCATAATAAGACATAGGTCTGACAGTTTTATTGCCTGACAAATAAGATTACATATCCAAACATCTAACTGTGTGTCCTTGTGGACTTTTGTAGAGAACGACTTAATTGGGAAATGGATAACAATACTTGTAAAAAGAAAACTTCAGTCAGCAAATTCTTCAAGACCTCAGCTTGGCACAGGTGAGTAAAACTTTCACCGTGGGAGCCCTACATTTGAACATCTGTTCGCATTTTGTGTTGCTGCCATAGGAGATATTGCAAAATTAAAGATGTGATTAAAACTAGACTTTTAAAGTGGTAATAAACCAAAAAGCAAACATTTTATTATATTGCAGCTTAACATTTCTTAGATCTGGTGGCTGCATTCGTTTTTTTTTTTTAGGCTTTCTATCCTCTAATTTTACCTGGTGATCTGGCCAGTAAAGTTACGTACACACAGACCAAAAGTCAGCCAGTTCAGCAGGAAGCAGCCGACTTTGAGTTCGTGTGTACTACTGTCTGTTTAAGAAAAGCCAATCTAATGACGGCATCTGTCCAAATGTTGTGATGTAAAACCAGCATTCTATCAGTGCATGCAGCCAATGGTTGCAGCGCTGATCTGTGTATGCTGATTGGTGGGAGCCCCAGCTGTCAGAATACAATAGCACGGTGGGGGAGATCCTTGTGTGAATATGAAGATCTGTTGAACGAAAAAAAAAAAAAAAAAACAGCTGGTATACACTGCTTAAAGTGTAAGTTCACCTTTACAGAAAATCTGTAAGGTGAACTTACACTGGACCCCCTCCCCATCGCACCTGGTCCCGCTAACCTCTAGTCGGATCTCCCGCACTGACAGATCGTATCGCCGCTGTACCAGTCCGCGGATTTTAAATCCCGCTGCTTTCTCTCCTCTTCACCTGTGGTGACAGGATGGGCTACGCGGGTCCTGATTGGTCGGCACCGTCCATGTAATGGCGCCGACAAATAGAATGCTCTTAAATGTACCTCCTGACGCGGTACATTTTGGAGATTAAGCTGCGGGGGATTTCTAAGCCCCGGACCGGTGAGACAGTGACCAGATGTCTCCTAGCGGGTGATCACCGCACTCCAGGTCAGCCGGACTGAGTTGGGGGGGTGTAAGGAGGGGTCCTGTGTAAGTTCATCTTATAGATTTTTCTGTAAAGGTGAACTTACCCTTTAAGTCTGTTGTTTTTCAACAGAACAAGTTCTCCTACAAATGTATTAGTTAAGAGTGTTGAGTCAAACCATTTGCCACTGACAGGGGTGCTTACAATGATCATGTAAAACTTTTCTCCCAAAAGGAAAAAAAAAACTGTTGATGTAACGGCTTGTGTAACTGCAATGTGAGCTGGAGTTTGGCTTCAATTTTTTAGTGTATCTAAATCTGCTAGTTCATCTAACACTCCCCTCCCCCAGATTAACAATGCTACTGCAGAGTGAAGGCACTGTAATTCAAGAGGTGTGTTACTGGCCAGATTACCGGGTGAAAACAAAGGTAAAAGGCTTTAAATAGAAAACTGCTCCCCAGGGTCATCTAATCTCAGGGCTTTATGCCACAATGTTTGGAGAGCCATATGCCTCGCTGAGATCGGAACATGCCTATTGGGAGACTGAGCTAGGCATGGTGATTGAAGATTCTGCTTGGGAGCGAGTGCATTTGTATATCCACAAGGGTTCCCTGAATGTCCAGACTCAGGAGAACGGTTACAAAATCAAAACGAGGTGGTATAGAACACCTGAAATACTTCATAAATTCATCCCGGCAGTTTCAGACCAGTGCTGGAGGTGTGAGCAGGGTCTACACATGCTCCTCCATATCTGGTGGACATGCCCATTGATTCGACCATATTGGCGTAAAGTACATGAAGTAGTGACTAAGATATCCTCGCTTTCTTTGGAGTTCTCACCAGCGCAGTACCTCCTCCACCTCTCCAAAATTTCCCGCAAAAAATATTACAGGTCAATAGCTATGCATCTGATTAACGCCGCCAGACTATGTCTTCCAGTCCATTGGAGATCCAAGTCACCCCCTTCCATAAAGGAATGGGTGGCGCGGGTTAACCAGATAGCAACAATGGAGGAGCTGAACACTGCACAAGGCGGAATAGCTTATTTTTCGGCAACATGGACACCTTGGCTAGACTTTCAAAATTCGCAGTGCTTTCAGGATTTATTACGGAATAACCCTTGAAGGACACATTAAGGGTCGATAGACTTTTCACAACATGAGGGGTCTTCTGGGGAGGGTAGTTGGTGGTGTTCCCACCCCCTCCTCACATGTCCCTCTTACGGTGCCCCCCTCATTCCCCCATCCCCCCCTCCCTTCCCCCCCTCTTCTTCCTCTTTTCTCCTGTTATTTTATTTTGTCTGACAAAGAAGAGGTGAAGTCGAGTACCAACCTAGTAGCTGGACTTTACCCCATTCCCTGTTCCTGTTATATTACTTACAGAAGCTATATTGACTGAGTACCTTTATCTGAAGTCTCTCGTTTCAAACAGATCAGATAGACCTGCAGTATTTCTCCCTTAAAAGATTTCTTCCTATTTATATAAGATTCTCTATGTGGCCTTTTTGCTAATTGCAGGCAGAGGCAGCATTTGCTGGCTCCGACTCCCACAAACTTTGCACCCTATGCCTCACCTTAGTTGGAACCATGTACTTGCAACTTGGTTATATGTTCCATGGTACTATTTGTATTATTCTTGGAAAATTTTCAATAACATTTTTGTGGGGAAAAAAAAAAATTGAAAACTGATGCAGCAACCATATTTAATGAGTTGTAAACTGCAATATATTACATTTTCATACCTCCCAACTTTTTGAGATGGGAACGAGGGACACCTATTAGCAAAAGTATGTAGGCATAGGACACCCCTGCTACGCCCCTTTAAAGGAGACTTGCACCAAAAAAAAAATGATTGGTTAAACCCACAAGTGCTTTATTTTGCCACTACTATTCCTTTTATATTGGCTCTTGAAGTTTAAAAATGCAGCAATTTGGAAATTGGATGAAAAGTTTTAGAATTGGGAAACACTTTTTGAAAGATAAAAAGTGCATTTTATATACAACTATATTGATCAGACCAAAATGGGGGACAAACGAGGAGGACAGAGGGACCTTGAATCAGGGACCAGTCCCTCAAAATTAGGGACAATTGGGAGCTATGCATTTTTGGTTTTGGTTTTGGTTTTAATACCACTTTAAGCCAGAGACTTCTTTTTAAGAGTGTTGGCAACAAGCACAAGAACATACAGTGGATATAAAATGTCTACACACCGCAGTTATGTGATGTAAAAAAATGAGACAAAGAAATAAAGTGTACAACTCAACTGAAAAACATAATGAAATCTTTTAGAGAGGGGCGGAGTAAAACGAAAATAATGTGGTTGCATAAGTGTGCACACCCTCTTATAACTGGGGATGTAGCTGTGTTCAAAATTAAGCAATTGCATTCAAACTCATGTTAAATAGGAGTCAGTACACACCTGCCATCATTTAAAGTGCCTTTGATTAACCCCAAATAAAGTTCAGCTGTTCTAGTAGGTCTTTCCTTACTCTTTTAGTCGCATCCTACAGCAAAAGCCATGGTCTGCAGAGAGCTTCCAAAGCATCAGAGGGATCTCATTGTTAAAAGGTATCAGTCAGGAGAAGGGTACAAAATTATTTCCAAGGCATTAGATATACCATGGAACATGGTGAAGACAGTCATCAAGTGGAGAAAATATGGCACAACAGTGATGTTGGAATTATCAAAGAACTGTTTGTGCCTGTTCTCCATCTTATAGGCCTTATTAAGGACACTTAAGAAGTATTGCAAGATGGCGATTATATCCTGTACACACCCAAGCGTTGTTTTGCTTTCCCATAACTATATATGGTAATATTCTAAGATTGTAAGGTTTGCTGACGCAGACAATAAAGTTAAGTCCAATGAGGTGCCAGCATACGTCCAGAGACTTATGACTCCTGTAACTTCCTCTTTATACTACTATTAAAAGCTAAGTCTGTGGTCACCGGGTGTGACTCCTCGCTTGAATCTATGCATGTAAGGACCTCACCCATATGTATCAATACCTATGAATAAAGCTTCTTCCTTGCTATGGACCGGGAGTCTTGTTTGATCTAAGGTGACCAGGAGATTTTCCTGACAAGTGACATTACCAAGAACTGATTGTCCTTCCAAAATGGATGAAAAGACGAGAAGAAAACTGGTTAGGGAGGCTGCCAAAAGGCCTACAGCAACATTAAGGCTGCAGGAATATCTGGCAACTACTGGCTGTGTGGTACAGGTGACAACAATCTCCCGTATTATTCATATGTCTGGGCTATGGGGTAGAGTGGCAAGACGGAACCCTTTTCTTACGAAGAAAAAACATCCAAGCCTGGCTAAATTTTGCAAAAACACATCTGAAGTCTCCCAAAAGCATGTGGGGAAAATGTGTTTATGGTCTGATGAAACCAAGGTTGAACTTTTTGTCAATAATTCCAAAAGATATGTTTGGGGCAAAAACAACACTGCACATCACCAATATATTGCCAAGTCAAGATGTGCCATGCTGATAGACTCATACCCAAAAAGACTAAGTGATGTAATAAAATCAAAAGGTGCTTCAATAAAGTATTCGTTCAAGGGTGTACACACTTTTGCAACAACATTTATTTTTTTTCTTTTTATTTTTTTACTTCCCTCTTCCTAAAAGATTTCAGTTTGTTCTTCAACTGAGTTGTACAGTTTATAGGTCACATTAAAGGTGAAAAAAGTTCTGAAATGATTTATCGTTGTCTCATTTTTATACATTTTAACCTGGGGCGTGTCGACTTTTTATATCCACTCTAGCTCTTATCTACACTACCTAATCAATTATATGTGCATTTATTACATGTTGCAGTGAATTCTTTTTAATGAAGGTTGAAATTTGGATTCTGCTCAGTATTTAAAAGAAAATCTTAAATATATTTAAATATGATGAAATGAATGGTTTAGTGTTCTTTGTAGAACACTTTAGTGTTCTAGCATTGCATAATATGAAAAGCTATTATGTACTGTAACAAACGGAGAACCTGTTCTTGTCTGAATACATTTTAATTGCTGCATTGTGTATGCTGTATATACAGTAAGTTACTTTTGTGTGTGTAAGCCATTTTATTTGACATAACTTTTTATTTATGTGCTGTGTGTGTGTGTATATGTGTGTGTGTGTGTGTGTGTGTGTGTGTGTGTGTGTGTGTGTGTGTGTGTGTGTGTGTATATATATATATATATATATATATATATATATATATATATATATATATATATATATATATATATATATATATATATATATATATATATATATATATATATATATATAAATTTATCAGTGTATAACGCGCACACCAATTTTAGGAGGGAAGTTTAAGGAAAAAAATTTTTATTTAAAAAAAAAAAACTTTGAAGCAAAATTAGGGTTACAGCTCATCAGTGCACCCTGCTCGGTGCCCACCTGCAGCCTCTAAATTGCTAAATTGCCCATCAATGCACCCTGTTCAGTGCCCATCTGCAGCCATTAAATTGACCAACAATGCAGCCTCTTCAGTGCCCATCTGCAGTCTCACCTTTCCCATCATTGCTGCCTCGCTAGTGTTGGATTATTCCTGCTGTCTCTGAGGGAAGAGGAGCGAGTGTTGCTGAATTACATAGAGCTACGATCTCCTGTGTACCCGGCGCTCCGTCACTCACAGCCATGCCTCCTCGCCCCGCATTGGGCCACTGTTCTGGCCCTGCTCATATGATAGACAGAACAGTGGCCCAATGCGGGGCCAGGAAGCGTGGCTGTGAGTGACGGAGCGCCGGGTACACAGGAGATCGCAGCTCTATGTAATTCAGCGGCACTTGCTCCTCTTCCCTCAGAGACAGCAGGAATTGGTGTATAACACACACACATGATTTTTCCCTGATTTTAAGGGGGAAAAAGTGCGTGTTATACGCCGATTTAAATACGGTATGTGTATGTATGTGTATATGTTTTTATATATATATATATATAAAATATAATTACTGAGAAAAGAGTATTATCCTATATATATATATATATATATATTCTACTCTCACCCAACACTTTTAGTATAGTTTATTCATACCTACAAATTTGCTGTTTCAAGATCTTCTTTGAACAGCTTTCCCAATATTACAAAGCCTCTGGCCAAGGTCTTCTGAATTCTTCCAAGTTGTACCCACACATGTGTGCTGTGGCCTCCATTCACATCAATGGAAATCCAATTAGTCAGCCTTGCGAATTGATGAGGGCATCTGTTTCAAATTTTAATACCAGTGCCGTCAGTCACTTACCACTTAAATGTTGCCATTGCATCCTTTAATATTTTCATTTTGCCAAAATTAACTTCCAGCTAAAAATGCCTGTCCTGGCCACATTTTCCTATATTCCGTTGTCTTCTTCAAAAGGCTGCAGAAGATTCAGCGCAATGTAAATTAGTAAAATATTTCTCCATACCATTTCTAGATCCAAATGAAACCAAATACTGTTGTTTTATATTTACACCTGTGGGTATTATCATGCTATGTACTTATTTTGTTTCAAATTTCAATTGGAGCTTAATCAATTACGTGGGTAATCTTCAATTTTCAAGTGTAATGAGCACATGTTTATTTCGATTTTCCTGGTGCTTTCATGGTTGTCCCTGGGGGCTTTGTCTTATTGTTTTATGCACTTAGATGCACAGCCTTGATTACATCCTAATTGTTTTTTCATAAAATTGAAGCTGATCTTAGTTAATACATTCAGCTACATAATTAGAACGGAGTTCTGAATAAGGGATGAAAATAGGTGCATTAGGGCATTCATTGTTAATATTATGGGATAGCATTATTACTTCACCCATTACAAGTTTTGAAAGATGCTTTTATTTCTCTTACACTGTATGCAATATGCATGTTATGCTTTCTTCTTTTGGTGAATATATTGTGTGTTTTTTATTTTTTAGTTTTCTTTCTTAGTTTTTTTTTTTTTTTTTTTTTTTTTTTTTAGAATTAAACAAAAAAAAATGTCTTGTATGTAATCCAAGAACTTCAAGTTCCCTTCAATATTTTAAGGAGTCTATGATAAATTACTTTTCACAAAAAATCATATAGTTTTATACATCTGAATAACTAAACCTAAATATGTACACATACTGCCAAATGAATCGGAGGATTGCCTTAGCACTCCTACAGATTTTCGATTTAGCAATGTTTAAACATTAAAAGAAATTGTATGTGTAAAAAGAATATTCTTTATTTCTGTACTTAAGCCACACCTTC
>CM053033.1:65071269-65127034 GCA_028564925.1 Lithobates sylvaticus | reverse complement strand
AGTTAGGCTGGATTCACACTTTTTAGTGCTTTTTGCATTTTGCAGATTTGCACTACAGAACGTGTTCCATAGAAACCATGTTAAATGGACTGTAGTCCAAATCTGCAAATAGCAAGAAGCACTAAAAATGCATAGGTGTGAATCAAGCCTTAGAGAGGACAGACATAAAGGATCCCTTTTGGATTTTCTTTCTTGACAAACACATTTTGAAGGTTAAAAACAAGTTCATGTAATGTTCTCTTTAGTAGGAGTAATGTAATAAAATGGTACATGCTATCCTTTCCTATTACTGACTTATAGACTTTCATTGTATCAGAAAATGTGAAGGTTACTTATGCCCCGTACACACGGTCGGAAATTCCGACCACAAAATTCGACGGATTTTGTCCGACACTGGTGTTGCATACACACGGTCGGACAAAGTTGTCGGAAAATCCGATCATCCTGAACGTGGTGACGTTTGTTGCGTACGACGGGACTACGTAGAGGCTAGTAGCCAATAGCTTTGGTCTTGTAATGTGATCTGAGCATGCGTGGCACTTTGTCCGTCGGAATTCGCTACACACGATCGGAAAAAGTCCGATAGGACTTTGTTGTCGGAAAATTTGAGAGCAGGATCTCAAACTTTTTCCATCGGAAATTACGATGGAAAAAGTCAGATGGAGCCCACACACGGTCGGAATTTCCGACAACATGTTCCGATAGGACATTTTCCATCAGAAAATCCGACCGTGTGTACGGGGCATTACTGTGATGATCTGAATGTCATCATTAACCAGAAGCATAAATGATGGTATAGAAAGCACGGAGTGAAGCAATGAAACTAGTGAACTCAACCCCTATTACTAATTTAAGAACAGAAGTGTAGAAGTATAGAGCAATGATGATATGCAATAAGCAGTAACCCACAACAACCAAAAATCCCACATTATCTGACTCTAGTAATCATAAATCTGGTTTCTATGGGTTACTGACCTCTGTACATCCTTCTCACTATTCCTACTGGTTATATAATAAGCTTTAAATGTGCATCAAACTCAGTTTTTTCTGCAGGAGATGATAAAGAATTCTATGACTATCTGTTGGTTGCTATGGCAATGTCGATGTTACATCAATAAAGGGAAGGCTGCAGGATGATGCCAAATCCTGGGGGGGAGAGAGGCAACACAGATTATTTAAAAATAATTGGAAAATATTTGTATGTTTTTTATGCATGCTTTATTTATCAATTAAAGAGGAAGTAAAGCCTTTAAAAAAAAAAAAACGGAGCCTGCAAGGCAAAGGCATAATGAGCTAGTATGCATAGCATACTAGCTCATTATGAATGACTTACCTGAGAACGAAGCCCCTGAAGCGTCTCTCATCCACGATCTTCTGCGCCGCCATCAAACCCGGAGTGACTTCCGGGTCTCGCCGCTCCAGCGCTGTCATATCGCCGTGATATCGGCAGGCTCAGTGCGCCTGCGCGCTGCTGTCTACGGCGCATGCGCCATAGATAGTGGTGCCTTTTCTATTCTAAATATCTCCTAAACCATGTAGGTTTAGGAGATTTCTTGGACCTACAGGTAAGCCTTATGCCGCGTACACATGAAGGGACTATCTCGCGGGATTGTCCGCTGGACTCAACCCACCAGACAATCCCCTCGTGTGTGGGCGCCGGCGGACTTTTTGGTGCCAAAAGTCCGGCAGACTAGGTTTTAAGTTTTGTTTTAAAATTGTCCGCTGGACTTGGCAGTCCGGCGGACAATCCCGCCGTTAGTAGGCTAGTCCGCCGGACTTTTGAAATGAACGGACTTGCCGCTCATTGGAAAGTCTGTTCATTCCCGCTGACTTTTTTCCAGCGGATTGTCCGCCGGAGAAGTCCGGCGTGTGTGGGCAAGTCACACGCTTGGAAGTCCGGGCGTGTGTGGGAAAGTCCCGCCGGACTAGGTCCGGCGGACAAAGTCCGAACGTGTGTACGCGGCATTAATCTAGGCTTACCTGTAGGTCAAAGTGGTTTGTAAGGTTTACAACCACTTTAAAGCATTAAACAAATGCTCATAAAGTTACAAAAGATGTAAAAGAAGTTAGGCATGGCTTCAATGTCACGATCATTACTAAATCATTGAATGCAAAAGATGAGTAGGCAATTATCAGACAAGGGGGGTTATTTACAAAAGGCAAATCCACTTTGCACTGAAAGTGCACTTGAAAGTGCAGTCACTGTAGATCTGAGGGGTAGATCTGAAATGAGGGGGAAGATCTGCTGATTTTATCATCCAATCATGTACAAGCTAAAATGCTGTTTTTTATTTGCCTTGCTTGTCCCCCTCAGATCTACAGCGACTGCTTGAAAGTGCACTTGCAGTGACCTTGTAGTGCAAAGTGGATTTGCCTTTTCGTAAATAACCCCCTAGGTATACTTAAAGTGGTTGTAAACCCTCACATACAGTATCTCACAAAAGTGAGTACACCCCTCACATTTTTGTAAATATTTTATTATACCTTTTCATGTGACAACACCGAAGAAATGACAATTTGCTACAATGTAAAGTAGTGAGTGTACAGCTTGTATAACAGTGTAAATTAGCTGCCCCCTCAAAATAACTCAACACACAGCCATTAATGTCTAAACCGCTGGCAACAAAAGTGAAAATGTCTAAATTGGGCCCAAAAGTGTCAATATTTTGTGTGGCCACCATTATTTTCCTTAACTCTCTTGGGCATGGAGTTCACCAGAGCTTCACAGGTTGCCACTGGAGTCCTCTGGAGATGACTTCACAGAGCTGGTGGATGTCAGAGATCTTGCGCTCCTCCACCTTCCGTTTGAGGATGCCCCAAGATGCTCAAATGGGTTTAGGTCTGGAGACATGCTTGGCCAGCCCATCACCTCTCTAACCTCTCCACCCCTTCCTCTGTGCTCCTGACAGAGATAGAAGGATTTTAATACAATTATATCCTTTTAAAGGGGTGTAAGGAAGAGAGGACTACAGATAAACAAGTAAAACATATGTATGATGATTTGTTTAACCACTTAAAGTGGAGTTGCCACCAAAAAAAATATGCTTTTCTTAAAAAAATCATTAAAAAAAAAAAAAAAAATAATTGGAAAAAAAAAATGTTTTACTCACCTCTAAATGCCTGTTGCTAGGGGTCCCTCGTAGTCTGCCACTTTCAGTGCCCGGGCACTGACATCACTTCCCCTCGGCGCCGCACAGTCATCTGGGACCTGTCAGGTGTCCCAGATGACTGAGCGTCGCTCGCGCATGCGCAGTGGGTGCCCGGCTGTGGTGCCCACAGTAAGAATGCCGGCGCCGCGAGCGGAGAACGAAAGGGGGCTTCTTTCCCACGCATCGATGGACCCTGGGACAGGTAAGTGTCCGATTATTAAAAGTCAGCAGCTGCAGTATTTGTAGTGGGCACTCCTCTTTAAGCCCCGGACCAATTTGCAGCTAAAGGACCAGGCCCCTTTTTTTTGCGATTCGGCACTGCGTCGCTTTAACTGACAATTGCATGGTCGTGCGACGTGACTCCCAAACAAAATTGGCCTTCCTTTTTTTCCCACAAATAGAGCTTTCTTTGGTGGTATTTGATCACCTCTGCGTTTTCATTTTTTGCGCTCTAAACAGAAATAGAGCGACAATTTTGAAAAAAATTCAATATTTTTTACTTTTTGCTATAATAAATATCCCCAAAAAATATATAAAAACATTTTTTTTTCTTCAGTTTAGGCCGATATGTATTCTTCTATATATTTTTGGTAAAAAAAATCGCAATAAGCGTTTATTGGTTGGTTTGCGCAAAAGTTATAGCATCTACAATATAGGGGATAGTTTTATGGCATTTTTATTAATAATTTTTTTTTTACTAGTAATGGCGGCAATCGGTGATTTTTATTGTGACTGCGACATTATGCAGACACGTCGGACAATTTTGACAAATTTTTGGGACTATTGGCAATAATACAGCAATCAGTGTAAATCGACTAAAAATGCATTGATTACTGTAAAAATTTCACTGGCAGTGAAGGGGTTAACCACTAGGGGGCAGTGTAGGGGTTAACTGTGACCTATGTGGGTTTTTTTACTGTAGGGGGGCGTGGCTTGGCATGTGACATCACTGATCGTCTTTACCTATGACAGAGAACAGACGATCAGTGACAGCCTCACTAGAAACCACGGGGAGAGGTTTCCGCGGCCACGGTCACGGAGCTCAGGACCGGTTTGCGAGCGCGCCGCCGGCAGCGCGTGCGCGACCCACGGCTGGGCTCTTAAAGAGCAACGTACCTGTACATGCTTGTGCCCAGCCGTGCCATTCTGCCAACGTATATGTGCAGGAGGCGGTCCTTAAGTGGTTAATCTCTGTGTATCATCTGAAGCTGTTCACTTCACTGGGTATACAGTATCTCACAAAGTGAGTACACCCCTCACATTTTTGGAAATATTGTATTATATCTTTGCATGTGACAACACAGAAGAAATTACACCCCCCCCCCCCTCCACTCCACTCAGCAGAAGAACTGTATTCTGAATAGAAAAGCTGCGTGCTGAGCTCCATCCCCAAAATAAATTTATCTCATGTGTCGGGAACATTTAACAGAAGTGACTCATGCTAATAACAAAGGAACGAAGCACTAGATGGAAACTTAACAGAGCTTTGGAGAGAAAGTAAATCCTACAGATATATGTGCTTTTCTCAGATTTCATGACTAGGGATGAGCCCGGTGTTCGATTCGAACCCATGTTCGAATCGAACATCGGGCGTTCGCCCGCTCGGCGAGCCCAGAACTATATGGGCCGCTCGCATCAAATTCGTGTGATGCAAGCGGCCCGCAATGCACTGCGCCAGTTGCAGTGCATTGCTGGCTGATGATTGCCAAGCATGCACTGTGACCCGCATGCTTGGCCAATCAAAGAGCCAGCAGCGCGAGGAGAGCAATAATTGGCCACAGGCAGGATGCTCAGGGGGTTTAGTACACGCCCCACAGTATAAAAGGCCGCCGCGCCGGCGGCCTTGCATATTGTGTTGAGTTCCAGCGTCAGTGTTATGTACTGCTGACATTATGTGCTATGATTCTGGGGATTAGTGTGTGCGTGCTGTTAGTACAGCATTGCAGTATCACATCTGGGGGGTGTCTATAGTATAAAAAAAATGGCGTGGGGTCCCCCTCAAAATCCATACCATCCGAGCACGCAACCTGGCAGGCCGCAGGAAAAGAGGGGGGACGAGAGCGGCCCCCTCCCTCCTGAACCGTACCAGGCCACATGCCCTCAACATTGGGAGGATGCTTTGGGGGTCTGAGACCCCCAAAGCACCTTGTCCCCATGTTGATGAGGACAAGGGCCTCTTCCCCACAACCCTGGCCATTGGTTGTGGGGGTCTGCGGGCGGGGGCTTATCGGAATCTGGAAGCCCCCTTTAACAAGGGGACCCCCAGATCCCCCCCCCCTTTGTGAAATGGTAAGGGGTACAAAAGTACCCCTACCATTCCACCAAAAAAGTGTCAAAAATTGTAAAAATTACAGGAGACGGTCTTTGACAATTCCTTTATTAAAATCTTCTTTCTTCTGGTCTTCTTCCTTCTTCCTCTCTTCATCCTTTGGTTTCTTCATCTTCTCCTTCCAGCATCTTCTTCCATCTTCTTCTTCCATCATCTTCTTCCTCCGGTCCGCTTCTTCTTGCTCTGGTCTTCTCGTCCGGCATCTTCTTCCACGGCGTCTGGGTCTCTTCTTGGGCCGCTCCGCGCAATGGGAGGCTCCCGCTGTGTGAGGCTTCGCTGCGTCTGACAGGTCTTTTATAACGGAGGCCACCTGGTGACCCCGCCCCCTCTGACGTCATGGGGAAAGCCATAGGGAATTCTCCATGACGTCCCCGTGCGTTGTGAGATTGTGATAATACCACTCTGAAATGTTCAACAAGGACCCACTGAGGGGAGAGAGGGGAAATCTAATGAGGATCATCATTAGGTCATCAGGAAAACATAAAAGGTAGTGGAGAAGTATCCATGCATGTACAAAACATGGATAAATAAGAAAAAGAGGAAAAATAGAAAGACAAAAGAATAAAGTTGAGAGGAAAACCAAGTACTGCCTTAACAGGAATCAAATTGTAGTGTAAGAGAAAGAAATGTGGTGATTTGAGAATTGTCCTGTTAGTAAATTTTTGGGTTATTTTTTAGACTTGGGTCCAAAAATTGTCTAATATTGGACATATAATGCAACATATAATCCTTGTCCACATCTCCAGCAAGTGAACGGTAGATTGGTGAATATGGCATGGAGTGTGGCAGACAAGCGGTACCATCGAGTAACAATTTTATATCCTGATTCTTGATAATAACTACTGATGGAGGAAGTTTTTTTTATTTTTACATTACTAAAGTCTAATTATTACTAGATCAGGGTAAAAATCTGTGAATAGAAGATGGCACACAAAAACAAAAATAAAATGCAATCACCATTAATCCGAGTCTGTTCCCTAAAGAGCGGTCCTTAGTCTTCTGAGTTAAATGTTGGCCAGCATCATTCAACACAATTCCTCTGAATCCAGGATGTCACAGGGTTCCTCTGGAATTGACAGGGGTCACTGGTCAGCTAGTATGCTATGCCCACTCTCCCATCTAAAAGCTAATTAGCGTGTATATATATTGGCCTATATACTTGTTGTGTATGGGAATCCTTCAAGGCCCTGCAGCTCCCTTCTGACCTGGGTAATCTTCAATACTAAAAGAACAAAAAAAAGAGAGAATGCCCTGACCTAATGTAATATCTTCTAAAAACATTAAATTGTTAAAAAAAAAGGTTTTAATTAAAATACACACAAAAGAGAGTTAAAATCACGGGCATAATGTCAAATCCTAAGTATAGAGCTCTTTCACATCCTTTTTTTTCAATACTCTTTATTACAAAATTTTTTTCCTTACATAATAATTTACATGATACATTTTATATCCTTTTACAATTCTTTATATACTTCTAATTACATTTACATTTTCTCCTCTCATTCATTCCTCCTTTTTCTCACCATCTATGGTCACTTTATACTACGTTTTCAGATATTCCTATGTCCACTGTTAACCATGTTCTATTCCACTTTGCCCATATGTTCTCATATCTCTGCCCATTTCCCCTTTGTTCATACATTATTTTTTTGTAAGGTAACTCACCCATTGAGTTACTGTCGGAGGATGTGGCTGAATCCATTTTTCTATTATTTGTTTTCTTGCCAAAAATAATACCTACAAGAAAATCATATTATCTCTGTTACCTCTCTCATCCCTTAGTACCCCCAGCAAACAAAGTTCCAGCGTAGCCAAAATAGGTTTATTCAGAACTTTCCCTATTCTTCTAACCACCTGTTGCCAATATTTCCCTATTTTACCACAATACCACATTACATGAAGGAAGTCTGCTCCCCCTGCCCACACCTAGTACATCTTGATTCAGGCATCCTCCCCATTTTATACAATCTATTTGGAGCCAAGTACGTCTGGTGTATTATATTTAACTGTATTATCCTGTTGTTCATTGCCGGGGATACTTTCAATTGAGAGGTGCAGACTTCGTCCCATTCATGGTCGCTCATGTCTGGGATAGCCGCCTGCCATTTATCCCTTATTCTCAATGGTTCACCTCCTATTTTCTTCTGTAACAAATGTGAATAGAGCTTAGATATTAATCCCTTTGGTCCCTGTGATCTCAAAATACCTATAAGAGGATATTTAGATATTTTTAATTCCTCCCTTCTGAACTGTACCTGAAGCACCTGTCTCAACTGAAGATATCTATAGAACTGTTTACTCGGTAAGTTATATTGTTTACACAGGTTTTCATAAGTTAATATTATATTTTTATCATACAGCTGGCCAATAGTTAATATCTTATTCTGCTTCCAGAATTTACTATCTTCAAATGTTTCCAGATGTTCAAATTTTGAATTTTTACTCCCACTCTCCTCAAGTCCTTTATTTCTAATCCTACCATTAGATCATCTATTTGCATTTTACTCAGTAGATATTCCTCTATCCTTGTTTTGTTTTCCTGTCCTACCCATGATCTTAAGTGTTTCAGTTGCCCTGCCAGATAATATAAATATAAGTCCGGCAGGGCCAACCCAGCTTCTGTCTTTGGTCTTTGTAGTTTACTAAATTTTAATTTGCATCTTCCATATGCCCAGATGAACCGAGTCATCTGTGAATTTAGTTTTTTAAATATCTGTTTTGGTATTTTTACCGGGGAATGTGCAAATACATATAGACACTTGGGCAGTACAATAGATTTTATCAGCTGAATTCTACCTGCCATTGATATTGGTAGCTTTATCCATATTTCCAGTTTTCTCTTGACGTGCTCTACTAATGGGAGTATATTGGCTTTCATGTTTTCTTCAGGTTTCAAAGTAATATTTACTCCTAAATATTTGAACACTTCTACTATTTTTAATGGAGTCTGGGCTCTCCTTTCATTACCTGTACCTTGCAGCATCAATGCGGATTTCTGCCAGTTTATTTTTAGCCCTGAGAATAATCCATATATTTCTATTATTCTCATTGCTTCCATCAGGGATGCTTGCGCATCTCCCATATATAATATGATATTGTCCGCATATAAACCTATATGTTCGTTTTTTTCCCCTACTTTAATCCCTTTGTACTTTTCTGATTGCCTAAATATATTTGCCAATGCCTCAATTGCCAAGGCAAATAATTGAGGTGACATTGGACAACCCTGTCTTGTTCCCCTATATAGTTTTATTGTGGGAGATAATATTCCATTTATTAACAAATTAGAGCATGGTTGTTTATAAATTATTCTTACCCATTTTCTAAATTTTTCCTCAAATCCGTTCTTTTTCAGCACTGTCTGTCGGAACTCCCATTCTATAGAATCAAATGCCTTGGCCGTATAAGCACTTGTTTCTGGAATAAACACTCTCATTTGTACCATAAACTGCATTCTTCTAATATTAATTGAGGTGGATTTCCCTGGCATAAATCCAGTTTGATCATCCTCTATTATAGATAGAATTACCTGATTAAGCCTTTTGGCAAGTATTTTTGCCAGTACTTTGTAGTCTATATTTAGTAGTGAAATTGGTCTGTACGACCCGCAATCAGTTCTGTCTTTGTCTGGCTTTGGTATCAGTATAACTGTAGCATCATACATGGAGATAGGTATTTCTCCCTGTCAAAATGTCTCTCTATACATTTTAGTCATAACTGGTACCATGATCTCCACATATCGCTGGTACATTTCCAACGGTATACCATCCGGCCCTGGAGATTTACCCTTTCCCATAGAGAAGATAGCTTCTCGTACTTCCTCTTCCTCTATGTCTCTTTCCATCTCCTCTTTTTGTTCCTCTGTTAATTTAAGAAAATCTAAATCCTTCAGGTAATCCTCTATCTCTTCTCTTGTACAGGTCAGTGTTTATGTATACATATTGATATAGTATTTTTGAAAGGTCTCAAGTATCTCCTCTAGTGTATTTACAATCTCCCCTTTCTCATTTCTCACTTCTGAAATTGCCAATGATGGGGTCTGTTGCCTTATCAAAAAATTCAACATCTTATTAGATTGATGTCCTTGCTCAAAATGTTTTTGTGCTTGCTGGAATTTCTTACGTTTAGCATTAATTATTAGTTGGTTCTTATATTGACGTGTTAAAGCTGACAATCTTATCTGATTTATATTTGAAGGGTCAATTATAAACCTATTTTCTGCCTGTGCACATAGCTGTTCCATTTCCTCTTCTTCCTGTCTATTAGTACGTTTTATATATGATATTGTTGATCTTGTTATTCCTCTCAAATATGCCTTGAATGTGTCCCAAAGTACTCCATCCATTTTCCTATCTCCATGTGCTTCCAGGAACATTCCCAGTTGCTCCGGTATTCTATCATTTTATCCAATCTGGATTAACCACTGAGCCTGAATCCTATAGCCAGGCCGTCTTCTTTTTGGGCATATAGTTTATATACAGTTTTTTTTGCGTGTTTGCAAAATTATAGTGTGCCGGTCTGGATGAAGTCTAGGGCCAAATTTTTGTCCCAGTCTAGCCCTGCCTGCACGCCACCAAGATTCCTACAATTCTGGTTCCTAGTATTGAGCCTGCTTCCTGGTTTCTCCCACCTGGCCAGTAGTGGTGAGGCTGTTTCCTGGAATGAAGTGATCTGACATTTATCCACATGGGATTTGTACCGGGGTGTGCTTATGACAGGGGCCACATTTTGCTACATTTGAGAGTTTTTATTGTCTTTTTATCATTAAAATCTTTCTAATGCACACTTAGGCACCGTCTGGTGTTTCTTTCATTCCAGGACTTCTCACCTACCATGCTGCAAAATCGCAGAGAGAAGAAGACTACAGATGGAGGTTTTCTTTTGGTCTGTGTCAGGAACGGTGTCATTACTGGTTTCACCTGCTGGTGGCACTGTTACACTCAGCACCAAAGGGTATAGTTCTGGTGGCCACCAGCGGGTGTCTCCCTGCCAAGACTACCAACCAGCTATCAAGCACACCTGTTGTGGGTCTGCTGGACTTTATAAGCCTGCCCTTAACCAAGGCTCAAATGCTTCAGAATTGCATCTGCTAGCCTAGTCCCGGCCTGAACCTGCTTTTGTCCTGGACTCCGTTCCATGTACCTGCTTCCCTGCTCCCATTACGGTCTGTTTCCTCATACCCGGCTTCTTTTCTCCTTTTGCTTTTGTCCCTGCCTAGGTTATTTATGTTTGTTTCCTGTGTTTATGAATATATAATTATTAGTTAGATAGTTTTGCTGTGTCTTGCACTTATTACTTGTTTATGGTTTGCTGTTTGGTTTGCACGTGTGTCTTTATCTTAAATAAACTTACTTTTTTCACTTACTCGTTTGTTCCTGATTCCTTGGTGCAGCCCAACGATCTGATAACCTGTATTAGATGTCTGTTAATGGCATCCCTTGACAGAATTCTGAAGCCATACAATCAGATTGGTTGCAGCTGGGTGGGTCTGAGCACTTGCTAATTACTGAAAGATGCATCTGGAAGATATTCTGTATTTTTTGCTCCTGGCAACAGATGACAGAGATTTTTGTTATCAGACATTAAGTGAACGCACTAAGGAACAGTTATGAGCTAGACAAATGTATTCTAACATTTTTATTGATCAAGGCAGTTTTCTGTTTGAGGACGTGCAACCATTGATTCAGATCTGTAGAGAGTTGGCCCTGTCTGATGCCTCTAGTGGAGGTGATGACTATACACCCCCTTTTAGTGCAGCTCAGGTAGAGTCTTTGGTTTGGCTATTGGAAGATGACTCAGCCTTTTTCTTTGAGCAATACTCAGCTTGCCCTCAACAGCTGCTTGCAGAATATATTGATTTCAGTGCATTCTCTGGTTAGACGAGCACTGTGCAAACCTGATTTTGTGCAATCACAAATACAGGCCTCGTCAAGTTTGTTGTACTCAGCTTCTGTCAGCTCCCAACCACCCATTTCTGTCACCAACCTGAAGTGGTTCTAAGGCCGGATTCATGCCTATGTGAATTAGATGCACGTTTCCCTGCATCTAATTTGCATGGCGGGAGAATGTGACTGGGGGGTGTAGGGTTAAAGGGGGGCAGTGTGTGCAGGAAGGGGGTGTAGGGTTTAAAGGGGGGAAGTGTATAGGAAGGGGGTGTAGGCTTAAAGGGGGATGTGTATACAGGAACGAAGGTGTAGGTTTAAAGGGAGGCAATGTGTACAGGAAGGGGGTATATCATTAAAGAGGGGCAGTGTGTGCCGGAAGGGGGTATATCATTAAAGAGGGGCAGTGTGTGCAGGAAGGGGGTATAGCATTAAAGAGGGACAGTGTGTGCAGGAAAGGGGTATAGCATTAAAGAGGGGCAGTGTGTGCAGGAAAGGGGTATAGCATTAAAGAGGGGCAGTGTGTGCAGGAAAGGGGTATAGCATTAAAGAGGGGCAGTGTGTGCAGGAAAGGGGTATAGCATTAAAGAGGGGCAGTGTGTGCAGGAAAGGGGTATAGCATTAAAGAGGGGCAGTGTGTGCAGGAAAGGGGCATATAGCATTAAAGAGGGGCAGTGTGTGCAGGAAAGGGGCATATAGCATTAAAGAGGGGCAGTGTGTGCAGGGAAGGGGTATAGCATTAAAGAGGGACAGTGTGTGCAGGAAAGGGGTATAGCATTAAAGAGGGGCAGTGTGTGCAGGAAAAGGGTATAGCATTAAAGAGGGACAGTGTGTACAGGAAAGGGGTGTAGTGTTGAAGGGGGGTGTAGGATTAAAGGGGGCAGTGTGTACAGAAAGGGGAGTGGAGGGTTAAAGGGGTATGGGATTAAAGGGGGCAGTGTGTGCAGAAAGAGGGGTTGTAGGGTTAAAGGGGGCATAGCATTAAAACGGGGCAGTGTGTGCAGGAAAGGGGTGTAGTGTTGAAGGGGGGCAGTGTGTACAGGAAGGGGAGTGTAGGGTTAAGGGGGGCATTATGTGCGGGAAGGGGGGCAATGTGTACTGCTTTTTTTGGGGGGGAGGTTGCAAGTAGCTGGTCTTGCCTAGGGTGCAAAATAGTCTAGCACTGGTTGGTGACAGGGTCTCTTTAATCCCTAGAGAGGGCTGTATTGTTGTAAACGTTCATACTAATTTTATAAATCTATGGCAAAGGTGCTTTATTTTGTAAGACAGGGCAGCATTGCAATGAAGATCATTAACACTCAGCAGATTCAGCCCCAACAAATCCTGCAGAACGCTTCTCACTAGGAACCAAATTCCCCGATCTCTTTGCAGCACGGGCCATTTTCACGGGTGCACACTGTAACTAGGGAGACGGTGGATTGTTGCAGACGGGGAGGAGACTTAGTAGAGCAGTACTGTGTGTAGGATATGACTCTGTGAGCCGGGAGATCACACTTCATTGTAAGTAGTCCATGATTTTACAAGTCACATTCGTGTCGGTGTAGTTGAGCTGTAACACACTTAAATAAGGAAAACACCAGCCTGGCATAGCTCTGTGTACTGTGTGTATCCTCAGCATTTAGTTCAGTGTAGCAAGCAGTGCTGAGTGAATGGATCTCCATTCGTACATATGGTTATTAGTTAAAGTGGAAACAAACCCAGTCACTAATATTTAATTTAAAGTGTATGTCAGCCCCAAATGTATTATGTCTTACACGTGGCCGTGCTTCCATGCTGATATGTGCAGCTGTGGCCTGTACACGTTCTTTTGCTTACTTTTATTAGAAATATCTGGTGATTTAGTGATCATGGGGTTTGGTCTGGATTTAGATGTCAACAGATCCCTGAAGCAAGCTGTCACTCTCATCCAATCAGCTGCAAGCCAGGACATTCCTGACATTTCCAAATCTAAGACCCCATACACACACTATACAACTTTTGTTGTCTAATTTCCTTCAGATTTACCAAAACCGCAGGT
Source organism: Lithobates sylvaticus (assembly GCA_028564925.1). Taxonomy (NCBI): domain Eukaryota; kingdom Metazoa; phylum Chordata; class Amphibia; order Anura; family Ranidae; genus Lithobates; species Lithobates sylvaticus. The sequence continues at coordinate 65,113,657 of CM053033.1, read as the reverse complement.
GGCCACCGCAGCCGCTGGACCCGCTGTTTGGCTCCCACTGTGTCCAATCACAGTGGGAGCGGGTCCCTGGCGATGTGTGCCCCTGACCAGGGAGCGCCAACAACGTTACAGGCACATTTCGTTTAGCCGGGCCACCCTGCCCCAGTATATGTGCAGTGGCCGGTCCGGAAGTAGTTATTCAATTTTCTGCATTAAAGTGTATCTCCACCCAAAAGGGGTAGCTCCGCTTGTTCACACCCTCCCCCTCTCCTCTAACACATTTTGGCACTTTTTGGGGGGAGGGCCTGGTTTTGATAGGTGCCGCTCCTACTTCCTGTAAGATCGCAGCATGGTGATCTACATAATTTCCAGCCCCTCCTTCTTCCCCAGCTGCCTTCTGGGACACACAGAGGTCCCAGAAGATGGCGGGGACATTCAGAAAGCACAGCGCGACTCGCGCATGCGCAGTAGGAAACAGACTGTGATGCTGTGAGTCTTCTTCCTGTTTCCCTTACTACAGATGTCGGTGCCTGCACCCGATGCTGATTAACGAATTGGCTAGGGGTGACTACATTGCAGGATCCCTGGACAGGGAAGTGTCCTTATATTAAAAGTCAGCAGCTACAGTATTTGTAGCTGCTGAGTTTTAATGTTTCTTTTTTACAGACTTGAACTCCGCTCAAGTTCTCCCCCCAGCCATCCCTAAACACTTGCCTGGATCCTCTTGGGCCAGTGCTGTGCTCCATCTGCAGCTCTTCTCTTTTCTCTTTCTCTTCTCCACCCAGGCAGCTGTCAGTCAAACCCTATGAGACGAAAGTGGGAGGCGTGGCCAAGCCATGCTTTGTGTGTCTATGGATGGACCCAGCCAGGCCCGAATGTGCATAAATTGACTGTGCAGTACTGACTTTATGGTGACAACTGTCTGTGGGAATTAAAGAATTACGATTCATTGGTTTGAAATAAGTAGAGGTGATAATTTGACCATCCTCAATGGGGATCTTTAAATCTAAAAAATGGATAATAAATTTACTGAATACCTCCTATTAATTTTATTCAAAGTCTCCAAAAATATCCAAAGGGATTCCCAACAGCCATCCCATAGAATGCAATAAGGTAGAGTTTTGCTTTAGTTGTGGCACAGTTGCACTTGTTCGTAGGTGTAGCTTTACTGGTCATGTAGATGGTGTTGGCTTCAACCAAAGTTGACTTCAAACTTTGTTAATTAGCTCAGCCAATATGACATTAGTTGGCTTGATTTATTCTTTAGTATGTGAGAAGCTTCAGCTGTTAATTGCTTGCTGTTCAATGGATCTCAGACTATACAAAAGGCTGACGTGTCACATAGTTCATATCATAGAGAATGATGAGCAATCTATATTTGGTAACTCCCTGATAGTTTCTTTATATGATTGAGAACTTCTCTCTTTTTCCCTGATGCTATAAAGCAGGGCTTGACAAATTTGCTTGGAATCTAGGAGCCAGATAAAGTTAGGAGCCAGTTTTTTTTTTTTTTTTTTTTGACGACAACGACGGACAGGTGGGCATGTGTGTTTTACTGTGTCAGAGCCGGTTCACACCAGGGCGACTCAGGATCCGACTTCAGGTCGCCCCGAGACGCCCCAAGTCGTCTCAAGTCGCGCTGTAATGTTAATCTATGGAGCCGTCTCAATGCACACTACTGAAGTCACTCCGACTTCAAAAAAAGGTTCCTGTACTACTTCAATCCGACTTCTAGGTGACTTGTACCCATTGATTTCAATGGACGTCGCCTCCAAGTCGGATCTCCATCTATTTTGAAGTGACTTTACAGGAAAATAAATTTGTTTACTCAGGCAAACCCCACCCTCCCAGAGAGCTGATTATTCTGTGATTGGCCACAGCCAAAGTCGCCTGGCCTGGGGGCAACTTGAAGTTGTGTTGTAAATAACTCAGTCACGTTGAAGTTGCTTCCAAGTCACGTTGAAGTTGCTTCCAAGTTGCCTTGCTAAGTCACGCTGTAAGTCGTGTTGCCTCAGTGTGAACCGGCACTTAGTGTTCACTCACGTTTCACTGACGCTGCAGCTGCAGCACGGAAGCTCTCCCTCACGCGCTGTCTGTGTGAGGAGGGAAAGCCAGCGATGTTTACATATGAGATCACTTCTCGTTGGACAAGCCAGGTGAGTGCTAAATGGCCGCTGTGATTGGCCATTTAGCACGATCTGTGATTGGCTGTGTCCAAGGGACACGGCCAACACAGAATTTCCCCGATGCGCGCTTGCGGCGGTGCGCAAAGGGGAAGTAAACAGGAGGACGCCCTCCCGGCAATTGGCGTCCACGCTGTAGACGTCTTTCATCTATAGCGCGGGTGCGAAGTGGTTAACTAAAGAATGTGACTGCTTTTATTTCCGCCATATCCCTGCTTATTTACCGCCATATGCCGCTAAGGGTCCGATCAGGTCCGCCTGAAAAACTGACAGGCGAACCTGATCAGACAGCCCGTGTCAAAGGGACCAAGCAGGGAGATTACAAATAATTTTAATTAAGAAAAAAAAAAAAAATGTAACAGTTTTTTTTACTTTTAAAAAAAGAAATAAAAATCAAAGCTATTATAAAAAAAAACACTCTGCAATAAATTTTAATAGGAACAACAAATCTTCTTTTTTTTTTTTTTTTTTTTTTTACTGAATTTTCTGTATTTTTTGATTTATAGCGCAAAAAATAAAAAACCCAGCAGTGATTAAATACCACCAAAAGAAAGCTCTATTTCTGTGAAAAAAAGGACAAAAAATTCATTTGGGTACAGTGTCGCATGACTGAGTAATTGTCATTCAAAGTGTGAGAGCACCAAAAGCTGAAAATTGGTCTGGTTAGGAAGGGTTCCCAGTAGTAGTTAGAGGTGTTGCAATACCAACGGCCGCCACAAGATGGCACCATATTACAGAAGGACTTCAGAAGGCCGCAAAGCCACGGCCTAAATTACTGGCCGGCGCGGCCCGATGCGATCGCACAGCGGGGTCGGGGTCCACAGGGAGGCAGCTGTGTCGCCCCAGGCGCCAGGACCCCAATTCTAGTCGCAAATGCGACCTGGCGACCGGGGTTTGTCGAGCCCTGCTATAACGTATAGGCTGAAGCTAAGATCCCTGACCTTTTATAGATCTTCAAAATTGAGAATGGAAGAGAAAGGCCTCGTCTAATGCCCCATCACATGAGCGGAATTTTAGTCGGAAAAATCTTGGATTTTCCGACAGAATTACGATCAAGCTTGGCTTGCATACACACTGTCACACAAGTTCTCTGAACTTTCGACTGTCAAGAATGTGGTGACGTACAACACTACGACGAGCCGAGAAAAGGACGCTTAATGCATCCGAGCATGTGTCAAATTGCTTCCGAGCATGTGTAGGAATTTTGCACGTTGGAATTGCTACAGACGATCGGTATTTCCGATCGGAACTTTTTCCGTCGGAGAAATAGAGAACCTGCTCTCAATCTTTTGCTGGCGGAAAGTCTGATGAAGCATACACACGGTCACATTTTCTAACCAAAAGCTCACATCGGTCTTTTGCTGGCGACATTTCTGAACATGTGTATGCGGTATTAGAGATATATGTACAAGTTTAAAATTAAGTTTACAAGTTACAGGGTGGTATCTTTGGAATAATTATAAAATGAACTCTCAAAGTAATAACCAATGTCAGAAGTGATAGTACATATTGAAACTACAATTTATCATCCAAATAAGAAATGTCTGACCATTCTTTTGATTTTACAATAAAGACAAAGCGGTTGATTTACTAAGGCAAATAAATTGTTTACTTTTGCATAGCAATTTTCTCCAGAGCTTAGTGAATGAGGTGACGCTCTGATGACTTTTATCATCCAATCATGTTCAATAAAAAAATGCAGTTTTCTCTATTTTTCTTGCACGTGATTGGATATTCTTTGCAAAGTGAAGTTGCATCATATTCAATAAGTTCTGGGGAGAAATCCCATGCAAAGTGAAACTTTCCTTGCAATGTAAACAGTGGGGATGCACCCATACCAGTATTGGTGCCAATACCAAGCACTTGAGCAAAGTATCGGTACTCAGTATAGTAAATCAAGTCAATTAAACTCCTGGGATATTGAACTGGTCAGTTAAGTAGCAGAGGGGGTTGTTATTCAGTTTCAGCTGCTTTGGTGTTAATGAAATTAACAACAGGTGCACTAGATGGGGAACAATGAGAGGACCTCCAAAACAGGAATGGTTTTACAGGTGGAGGCCACTGAATTTTTTCCCTTCCTAACTTTTCTGACTTTTTTCACTAGTTTTGCATTTGGCTAGAGTCAGTGTCACTACTGGTAGCATGAGGAGATACCTGGACCCTAGAGAGGTTGCACAGGCAGTCCAACTCCTCCAGGATGGCACATCAATACGTACCATTGCCAGAAGGTTTGCTGGGTCTCCCAGCACAGTCTCAAGAGCATAGAGGGGATTCTAGAAGACAGGCAGTTACTCTGGGAGAGCTGGACAGGGCCGTAGAAGGTCATAACCCATCAGCAGGACCGGTATCTGCTCTTTTGTGCAATGAATAACAGGATGAGCACTGCCAAAGCCCTACAAAATGACCTCCAGCAGGCCACTGGTGTGAATGTCTCTTACCAAACAGACTTCATGAGGGTGGCCTGAGGGCCCGATGTCCTCTAGTGCGCCTTGTGCTCACTGCCTGGCGTCGTGGAGCTCAATTGGCATTTTTCATTGAACACCAGAATTGGCAGGTCCGCCACTGTCGCCCTGTGATTTTCACAGATGAGAGCAGGTTCACCCTGAGCACATGTGACAGACATAAAAGTCTCTGGAGAAGCTGTGGAGAACATTATGCTGCCTGTAACATCATTCAGCATGACCGGTTTGGTGGTGGGACAGTGATGGTCTGGGGAAGCATATCCATGGAGGGACACACAGACCTCTACAGGCTAGACAATGGCACCCTGACTGCCATTAGGTATCGAGAAGAAATCCTTGGAACCATTGTCAGACCCTACGCTGGTGCAGTGGGTCCTAGGTTCCTCTTAGTGCATGGCAATGCCCAATCTGATGTGGCAAGAGTATACAGCCAGTTCCTGGAGGATGAAGGAATTGATACCATTGAATGGCCACCACGCTCGCCTGACCTAAATCCAATAGAATACCTCTGGGACATTATGTGTCGGTCGATCTGACGCCGCCAGGTTGCACCTCAGTCTGTTCAGGAGCTCAGTGATGCCCTGGTCCAGATCTGGGAGGAAGTACCCCAGGACACCACCCGTCATCTCATTAGGAGCATCCCCCAACGTTGTCAGGCATGCATACAAGCATGTGGGGGCCATACAAACTACTGAGTACCATTTTGAGCAAATTTCAGCAAAATGGACTAGCCTGCGGCATTATTTTTTCCACTTAGATTTTTGGGGTGTCTTTGAATTCAGCCCTCTGTAGATTGATAATTTTAATTTCCATCACACAATGTGGCATCCTTTCGTTCCTAACACATTACCCAGTCCATATCAGTATAGATATCCAGCATGATATTTTTCCCCATTGAGATCTGATGTGTTTTCAAAGTGTTCCTTTAATTTTTTTTTGTCACTGGTCCCCAAAAAGTGTCACTTAGGATCAGATTCGTCCACTGCAAAATCACAGATCGCCGCCATTACTAGTAAAAAATGTTTTAAAAAGTCCATAAATTTATCCCGTTGTTTGTAGATGCTATAACTTTTGCGCAAACCAATCAATATACGCTTATTGGGATTTTTTTTTTTACCAAAAATATGTAGCAGAAAACATATTTTTTTTTGTTTATAGCACAAAAAATAAAAAACATCAGTGGTGATCAAATATTACCAAAAGAAAGCTCTATTTGTGGGAAATGAGGACATTTTACTTGGGTACAGCGTTGCACGACTGCGCAATTGTCAGTTAAAGCGACGCAGTGCCGTATGGCAAAAATTGGCCTGGTTAGAAAGTGGGTAAAACCTTCGGGGGCTGACGTGGTTAAAGTGTTACTAAACAGTAAAATCAATGTGTATTTGCAGTAAAGCTTGTTATACTCACTGTGAAAGGGGTTAATCCTGCACATTATGTAAAAAGGCTGTTTGAGCCTGTCTTCTCTGATCCTCCCCTTCTTCCCTGGTCCCCAATCCATGCTGATAGCACAGAGCCCTAGGGGGCACTCTTCACATGCTCAGTTGTGTGTGTATTACTAGAGAGGTGTTTTTATTTTTTTTGGTAGGGTGCCACATTGCCAATCAGCTCTGTCCAGACAGAGGGTCACAAGAAGTCAGAAGAGGGTCACAAGACTGTAGAACATGGGTACTCAACTTTTGGCCCTCCAGCTGTTGCAGAACTACAAGTCCCATCATGCCTCTGCCTTTGGGAGTCATGCTTGTAACTAAGCCTTGCAATGCCTCATGGGACTTTGTAGTTCTGCAACAGCTGGAGGGCCACAGGTTGAACACCCATGCTGTAGAAGGTTGGTTTTTGACTAATCTACTCCTAAAGGCTGTTTTCACACTGAGGTGGTTTTCAGGCGTTTTAGCGCTAAAAATAGCCTCTAACTAATGCCTGAAAACCGCCTCCCATTCATTTCAATGTGACTTTTCACACTGGGGCGGGGCCAAAACGCCCTGCCCTTGAAATGAATGGGCAGCGTTGCCGAAATGCCTGCAAAGTGATTCAGCAGCACCGCAACACGGGCGCTTTTAACCCTTTCTTCAGCTGCTAGCGGGGCTTAAAAGCACCCCATTAGCGACCGAATTAGCGGCACTTTACCGCTAACACGGAGCGGCTACAGTGTGAAAGTAGTCTAGGGCAGCTTTTAACCACTTAAGCCCCGGACCAATTTGCAGCCAAAGGACCAGGCCCCTTTTTGCAATTAGGCACTGCGTTGCTTTAACTGATAATTGCGCAGTCGTGCGACATGGCTCCCAAACAAAATTGGGGTCCTTTTTTCCCCACAAATATAGATTTCTTTTGGTGGTATTTGATCACCTCTGCGGTTTTTATTTTTTGCGCTATAAACAAAAATAGAGCGACAATTTTGAAAAAAATTCAATATTTTTTACTTTTTTCTATAATAAACACAAAAAATATATTTTGAAAAAAATTCAATATTTTTTACTTTTTTCTATAATAAACATCCCCAAAAAATATATAAAAAAAATTATTTTTTCCTCAGTTTAGGCCGATACGTATTCTACATATTTTTAGTAAAAAATATCCAATTTAGCAATTATTGATTGGTTTGCGCAAAAGGTATAGCGTTTACAAAATAGGGGATAGTTTTAGGGCAATTTTATTAATATTTAGTTTTTTTTTACTAGTAATGGCGGTGATCAGCGATTCTTTTTTTTTTTTTTTTTTTTATTATTGTGACTGCGACATTATGGCGGACACATCAGACATTTTTGGGACCATTGTCATTTATACAACAATCAGTGCTATTCAAATGCACTGATTCCTGTGTAAATGACACTGGCAGTGCAGGGGTTAACCAGGGGGTGGCAGTGTATGGGTTAAGTGTGTCCTAGGGGTGTGTTGCTTACTGTTGGGGGGTGTGGCTTTGTTGTACACATCACTGATCTCTGCTCCAATCACAGGGAGCAGAGATCAGTGTCACTGTTGCTAGGCAGAACGGGGAGATGCTTGTTTACTTTAGCATCTCCCCGTTCTTCCTCCCCGTGAGACGATCGCGGGTATCCCCGCGGCGATCGAATCCGCGGGACCCGCGATCGGACTCACAGAGGTCCTGACCGATAGCACGGTGGCAAATTTTAAAGGGACGTACCTGTACGCCCATATGCCTGTCCGTGCCATCCTGCCGATGTACATCATCGTGCGCCGGTCGGGAAGCGGTTAAAGATCTAGAATGCAAAGCTTCAGTTGTTTTAAAAATTCCATTTTATCTTTACTCTGGAACTAATTTGAAATGACTTAAATAATTCTAGTATGAGAACTAATTACTGTATATGCCATAATGACATATTTAAATAACATATTTTATAATCCATATAAATTTACAGTTGTGCAGAAGTAAGTCCCAGACCTCAACGTCAACCTGTAGTCATTTGTATTACTTTCCACCTTGTCGCCGCACGTTTTTTTCTCACATATTGTGAGAAATATATATATATTCATATGAATATACAAATGATAAATAAAATAAATATTATAGATGAAGACTTTGCAAGAATCAGAGAATCTTTCAGGGAATCTTCGAGAAGCAGTATTGGTAAGTAGTAATGGGTAGCAACATTAGAAAGTATTATCCTGTCATCTCATTGTCATAGCAGAAGTCAAATAACCAAAAATAATAGAATTTCTAAGATTATCAACATGTTCTGAAAAGAGAAAAAGAACAAGTTTTAGATTCTTATATAATGATGTCTTTTTCTGTATTCAGCAATGGTCCGAGTGAGCCAATCTGAACTATACTTCTTTTCCAATTCCCTGAATAAGGAGAATTGTAGTCCTAATTACTTTGAGAAAAAAGAGGAAACCTTCTCATTTGGCATCAGAAAAAACTGCAGATCTCCCATCAGCTGATGTTAGCGAAACTATAACCTGATGTATAGTCTGAATATAAGAAGCCTGCCCTTTGGAGACTCTTAATCTTGAGATGGGGGGGAGATATAGACCTTTTTCTCTTACAGAGCTAGAGTTAGGTCCATATCTATTGGGACACAGGCAGAATTTTCATACTTTTGGCTCTGTATGCCACCAGTATAAAATTAAAACGAAACAATCCAAATGATTTTGAAGTGTAGACTTTCAGCTTTAATTCAAGGGGTTGAACATAAATATCAAGTACAAATTTTAGAAACTTCAACCATTTTTATACACAGTCCCCCATTTTCAGGGGCTCAAATGTAATTTGACAAATTAATATAATCATAAATAAAATGTTAATTTTTAATATTTTGTTGAGAATCCTTTACTGACAATGACTGCACTCAACTATGGTGGTGGGAGTGTCATGGTCTGGGGCTGCATGAGTGCTTCCGGCACTGGGGAGCTACAGGTCATTGAGGGAACCATGAATGCCAACATGTACTTTGGCATACTGAAGCAGAGCATGATCCCCTCCCTTCAGAGACTGGGCCACAGGGCAGTATTCCAACATAATGACACCAAACACACCTCCAACACTGCCTTGCTAAAGAAGCTGAGGGTAAAGGTGATGGACTGGCCAAGCATGTCTCCAAACCTAAACCCTATTGAGCATCTGTGGGGCATCCTCAAATGGAAGGTGGAGGAGCGCAAGGTCTCTAACATCCACCAGCTCCATGATGTCATCATGGAGGAGTGGAAGAGGACTCCATTGGCAACCTGTCAAGCTCTGGGGAACTCCATGCCCAAGAGGGTTAAGGCAGTGCTGGAAAATAATGGTGGCCACACAAAATATTGAAACTTTGGGCCCAATTTGGACATTATCACTTAGGGGTGTACTCACTTTTGTTGCCAGCAGTTTAGACATTAATGGCTGTGTGTTGAGTTATTTTGAGGAGACAGCAAATTGACACTGTTATACAAGCTGTACACTAACTACTTTACATTGTAGCAAAGTGTCATTTCTTCAGTGTTGCCACATGAAAAGATATAACAAAATATTTACAAAAATGTGAGGGGTGTACTCACTTTTGTGAGATACTTTTTGGACCTAACTGTATATGTACAAGATTAAAAGATAAGTTCACTTTAAAAAAAATAAAAAATAAATGCCCATTTTGCAGGTAATAAATGTGCATTTACAATTTTTTTTTTTTTTTAGAGCTTGGAAAGCATTACACCACTGATCAGCAGATCGCTGCTGCCATGCAGGACTCCAGCAGACTAATGCCCCGTACACACGGTCGGAAATTCCGACCACAAAATCCGTCGGATTTTGTCCGACACTGGTGTTGCATACACACGGTCGGACAAAGTTTTCGGAAAATCCGATCATTCTGAACGTGTTGACGTTTGTTGCATACGACGGAACTACGTAGAGGCTAGTAGCCAATAGCTTTGGTCTCGTAATTTGATCTGAGCATGCGTGGCACTTTGTCCGTCGGAATTCTCTACACACGTTCGGAAAAAGTCTGATCGGATTTTGTTGTCGGAAAATTTGAGAGCAGGATCTCAAATTTTTTTCAGACGGAAAAAGTCCGATGGAGCCCACACGCGGGTGGATTGTCCGACAACATGGTCCGATCGGACATTTTCCGTTGGAATTTCCGACCGTGTGTACGGGCCATTAGATTGTAAGCTGTTTGACCTTACATCGTACGGCCAGGCAGTTTTACACTGATAGGAAGACTCAATGGACTACCACAGCGCTCAACAGCACAGTGGTAGTTCATTGAGAACTACAAGCCGACATCTGCAAAGGATGTCGATACTTGTAGTTCATTCATTCACAGAACTGTGTGAATGAATGACGCGGCAATGTGGTCGGAGCCCTGCATGGCCGCCTTGTTTTTTAAAAGTTACAGCTAGTATGGGGAACACCCCCCCCCCATTCTGCTGTCACAGGGAGAGAGGGCAGTGGGCGGCGGCTGCAGCAGTGGGAACATATTACATGTTCCACCCTAAAAACGGGTGGAACATGTAACATGTTCCCAAAGATAAATGTATCCTTTAACCACTTTCCGACCGGCGCACGACGATGTACGTCCTGATTTTGAAGAGGGATATCTCGGTAACGGCAGCAGCTGCTGCCACAACCGAGATATCCATCTCTTCAGGCGCCGGTCGGCATTCCGATAATGGTGGTCATCGAGGCGGATTCGCCGCGAGATCACCGTTATCGGCGGCGGGAGAGGTGCCCCCCCCTCCCGCCGCTCTCCCGCGCCTTCCGCCGCTTACCGGAACCGTCGGCAGCGGCGGAGGCGATCGGGTCCTTTCTCCTGCTCGGCATAGAGATGAGTGATGGTAAGATGGCCGCCACTCATCTCTATACCATAGGAGGGCGGAAGCGACGTCAAAAACGTCACTTCCGCCCATACCTCTTAAAGAGGAATTTTCAAATGTCATTTTTTTTAAATGACATTTATTTTTTTTTTTTTTTTTTTTTTTTCCATTGAAGTCCAAATATGAGATCTGAGGACTTTTTGACCCCAGATCTCATATTTAAGAGGACCTGTCATGCTTTTTTTCTATTACAAGGAATGTTTACATTTCTTGTAATAGGAATAAAAGTGAGCCAATTAATTTTTTTTTTAAAAAACTGCACAAAAATAAATAAAATCAAGAAAAATAAATAAGAAAAACAAAAATTTTTTTTTTAAAGCGCCCCGTCCCGACGAGCTCGTGCGCAGAAGCGAATGCATACGTGAGAAGGGCCCGCATATGAAAACGGTGGTCAAACCACACATGTGAGGTATCGCCGCGATCGGTAGAGCGAGAGCAATAATTATAGCCGTAGACCTCCTCTGTAACCCAAAATATGCAAGCTGTAGAATTTTTTAAACGTCGCCTATGGAGATTTTTGAGGGTAAAAGTTTGATGCCATTCCACGAGCGGGCGCAATTTTGAAGCGTGACATGTTAGGTATCAATTTACTCGGCGTAACATTATCTTTCACAATATATAAAAAAATTGGACTAACTTTACTGTTGTCTTATTTTTTTATTCAAAAAAGTGAATTTTTTCCAAAAAAAGTGCGCTTGCAAGACCGCTGCGCAAATACGGTGTGAGAAAAAGTATTGCAACGACCGCCATTTTATTCTCTAGGGTGTTAGAAAAAAAACCAATATATAATGTTTGGGGGTTCTAAGTTTTTTTTTTTTTTCTAGCAAAAAAAACTGTTTTAAACATGTAAACACCTAAAATCCAAAACGAGGCTGGTCTTAAAGTGGTTAAAATAGAGTTTACAGTTGTCTTTAGATTTATTTTAAAAAATAAATCTCAAGCTTCTAACCAATGTCAGAAGTACTACAAGTGCTAATAGTTCCAAACAGATGGCATTGCTGTATATCGATACAATAAAAAATGAGAGGTTCACAGAGAACCCATAAGATATTGTAGCAGCGCTTAGTTACTAGATATTAAAATCCAATAAGAATGGTGAGTATAGGTAAAAATAAATAAATAAATAGACAAAATTGATAAAAGTGGTTTACACCCGTAGGTGAATCGATATATAAACAAATAAAAGTGATTTACACCCGTAGGCAAATCAATATTGATATTGATAAGACAAAATTGCGAATAAATAGATAAATAAATAAATATAAATATCCGCAATAAGTAACTATATTAGTGTCAATAGTTCATAAATGAGTGAAGCATAGTCCAGTGGTATCCAGATAAAACAATGGGGCTTGCAGATAAACACGTTTCTATATTCCTGTAGTGTGGTCTAAACTCTTGAGTTCTTCCACCAATGCACTCCACCTCGTGAAAGGAAAACGAGTTCCCCTATGGGGATGCACTCACCAGAGCCAAATCAAATACAGGCATGTAATCTCCCAACGAGAATCTGCTACCTCCTTTCTCCAATCACCTCCACAGCCTCTGGTTAACAGCTCACCAATATCAGCCAGGACATATATGGAAAAAATTGGGTCCACATAGTGTAATATTGCTTTAAACACTTTTATTTACCCCCAAGGAAAATATCCCTTTAAAATTTAAACGTACCAAAAATGAAAATTAAAACAGCATGAAAAGATACATGTAGATGTTCTACTATGCCTGGTATCACTTTCCGGTGCAGCGACGCTGGTTTCCGCCCGGCCGAGCGGTGAAAACAGCGTGTAGATAGCTTTCCGGTCCGTGGAACGCAGGTTTGGAGCGCAAAACGTCACTTCCTGGTTGCCTGGTCTACGTCCATGACGTGTGTTTCGTCATATCCGACTTCGTCACGAGGGCGTGACCAGGCAAACGGAAGCGATCCTTTTATAGTGACTGATGACGCAAGAGACCAATCGGGATGCTCGCATATACTTACAACAGGATTCTATACTCAGCGGTTACGCTGTCCTAAGACTTCCTGCTTAATGTATCCACATACACCATCAGGATGTCAGTGGAACATATATTTGCCGTGGTGACTTGTAAAACATTAAAACTAAATGTATCAATGTATATTAGTAATGTCACTACATCCAGATTCCCGGGTAAACCCCGTGATCGGTGTAATGTAATGCAAGAGCAAGCATATTGCTATGCTATTCCAGATTCTACGTATATGGCGATCGAATGAATAGTATATATGTATAAAAAATTCATATATAAATATACAATTCTACATGTGAGGTCCCGGGATCAAATATCCAGAAAATATACACATTGCATAAGTAAACATTCACCAGGAGCGATTAAAGTGATGTCAATGAAGGAAGGATGCGACCTCAAATCATTTTAAAATAAAATGAAATGCTTGAGATATATATTCTAAAATATCAGTATATGAATAAGAAATTCAATTAATAAAAGCTACAGATAATATAGATGGATAAAATAGATGGATAGTGGAGTGGAAGTGTAAAAAATGTATAAGATATCATATAAATTATGTTAAATAAAATATCAGATAAAATATTAAAAATCCGGAGATGTCCAGGAAAAATAGCCAACAAAATATATAAGATGATAGAAATCTCAGTTAAAAATTATATATATTTTAGGATTATCCAAAAGGGTAAGATTATGTGCCAAAATTATATTATATGTGTCCAGAGAGGATTGTCAGTGATCAAATCCAATAATAAAATTCGGCAATAGGATTATATATATAAAATCAGCAATATGCCGTCAGCGATAAAATATAAAATAAGCAATAAAAATTCCATGTTAAAATTCCACCAATAAAAGCACATTAAAATCGAGTGGACCTAGTGTGACCTAGGCTCATTGTGCTTGGATAATAAATGTGCTAATGGTTTGGGGACTGAGATCACAGCTCCCCCTCAGTGACAATCACCTGAAAATGACCCATTTTAAAAAAAAATTACAAATATAACTTTGCACATTGAAATTACATGGAATCCCACCATCAAAATCGCACACATAAAGTCGCATACAGACCCATTGTCGTTTTTCTATGGGGGAAAAAAATGACTTAAAAATATCGCTTAAAAAAATATATATAATATATATAATCTTACCCTTTTGGATAATCCTAAAATATATATAATTTTTAACTGAGATTTCTATCATCTTATATATTTTGTTGGCTATTTTTCCTGGACATCTCCGGATTTTTAATATTTTATCTGATATTTTATTTAACATAATTTATATGATATCTTATACATTTTTTACACTTCCACTCCACTATCCATCTATTTTATCCATCTATATTATCTGTAGCTTTTATTAATTGAATTTCTTATTCATATACTGATATTTTAGAATATATATCTCAAGCATTTCATTTTATTTTAAATGATTTGAGGTCGCATCCTTCCTTCATTGACATCACTTTAATCGCTCCTGGTGAATGTTTACTTAAGCAATGTGTATATTTTCTGGACATTTGACCCCGGGACCTCACATGTAGAATTGTATATTTATATATGAATTTTTTATACATATATACTATTCATTCGATCGCCATATACGTAGAATCTGGAATAGCATAGCAATATGCTTGCTCTTGCATTACATTACACCGATCACGGGGTTTACCCGGGAATCTGGATGTAGTGACATTACTAATATACATTGATACATTTAGTTTCAATGTTTTACAAGTCACCACGGCAAATATATGTTCCACTGACATCCTGATGGTGTATGTGGATACATTAAGCAGGAAGTCTTAGGACAGCGTAACCGCTGAGTATAGAATCCTGTTGTAAGTATATGCGAGCATCCCGATTGGTCTCTTGCGCCATCAGTCACTATAAAAGGATCGCTTCCGTTTGCCTGGTCACGCCCTCGTGACGAAGTCGGATATGACGAAACGCGCGTCAGGGACGTAGACCAGGCAACCAGGAAGTGACGTTTTGCGCTCCAAACCTGCGTTCCACGGACCGGAAAGCTATCTACACGCTGTTTTCACCGCTCGGCCGGGCGGAAACCAGCGTCGCTGCACCGGAAAGTGATACCAGGCATAGTAGAACATCTACATGTATCTTTTCATGCTGTTTTAATTTTCATTTTTGGTACGTTTAAATTTTAAAGGGATATTTTCCTTGGGGGTAAATAAAAGTGTTTAAAGCAATATTACACTATGTGGACCCAATTTTTTCCATATATGTCCTGGCTGATATTGGTGAGCTGTTAACCAGAGGCTGTGGAGGTGATTGGAGAAAGGAGGTAGCAGATTCTCGTTGGGAGATTACATGCCTGTATTTGATTTGGCTCTGGTGAGTGCATCCCCATAGGGGAACTCGTTTTCCTTTCACGAGGTGGAGTGCATTGGTGGAAGAACTCAAGAGTTTAGACCACACTACAGGAATATAGAAACGTGTTTATCTGCAAGCCCCATTGTTTTATCTGGATACTACTGGACTATGCTTCACTCATTTATGAACTATTGACACTAATATAGTTACTTATTGCGGATATTTATATTTATTTATTTATCTATTTATTCGCAATTTTGTCTTATCAATATCAATATTGATTTGCCTACGGGTGTAAATCACTTTTATTTGTTTATATATCGATTCACCTACGGGTGTAAACCACTTTTATCAATTTTGTCTATTTATTTATTTTTACCTATACTCACCATTCTTATTGGATTTTAATATCTAGTAACTAAGCGCTGCTACAATATCTTATGGGTTCTCTGTGAACTTCTCATTTTTTATTGTATCCATATATGTCCTTTGTTTTTAAGCAGCAGCTATTAGTGCGCCACCTCTCATAGTGAGCACACTAAAATACCGATATATTAATTAATTTATTTATATTTATATATCTTTACATTGTGTATACATCATAAATAGCAAGGTTTATCATCCCACAAGCGCAGGGAGTTGTTTGATATAAGAGGGCCCATACACCAAACAACCTTTCTAACCAGATGGCATTGCTGACAAACTTTATATTGGGTTCTATTATTATTCACCTTTGCTGCTTGGGCCGTTAAATTGGTTGAATAATGCAAATCAATTTGTCTTATGACTTTTAGCACAGTTTTTTTGGCAGAGCATGACTTTATTAGAACACATTAAAGCCTTTGAAATGCAAAGCTTTCAGAACAGTTTATTCAAAGACATGCTGGTAGCTTAATTGGATCCTGTCTAAATTGTCTTTAATA
Organism: Lithobates sylvaticus; assembly: GCA_028564925.1. NCBI lineage: Eukaryota > Metazoa > Chordata > Amphibia > Anura > Ranidae > Lithobates > Lithobates sylvaticus. The sequence continues at coordinate 65,097,482 of CM053033.1, read as the reverse complement.
CAGTATGTGTAGCTATGCATGTGAGACAAGGACCTTATATTGTTCTTGAGGGAAGGGACTGATGTGAACATATATTATGTAAAGTGATGTATACATTTTTGGCACTATATATAAATACTTGTAATAAATTTATGATAAATCACAAATTTTCCAGACAGCGCTAAACCCTGAGTATGGAAATGTTCTGCTCTTTGCCCTCCTTCCTTCATTCTTTTAAAGACACATTCAGGGGTACAAAAACCAGAAGTACTCCTGTTAATGTGGAAGCACATACATCTTCGCACACATGTTTAAATCAACTCCCACCTAATGCTAAGATGTTTGTTATAAAGTGCACAGAGGCGGCTCTAGGCTTTGTGAGGCCTTAGGCAAATCTTAAACATGAGGCCCCACTCACACCCAAAATCGGAAAAATAATTCAAGCGATAAAAAAAAAACTGTACAAATTGCATATATTAAGAGCCTTAAATCCTATGAACTATGAATTCACAGTTTCTAGAATTTTGGTGATGACAGGGGGTCAGTAGGTGCCATGATATGCCAGATGGCATATATATCATCAGGGCTGTGTGTGGGGCGGCTGGCAGTAGTGATTATCGGAGCCCCCTCGGTCAGGGGTGACATCACGGGATGTGTCAGTTTCGGGCAGGACCGTCATCATTCTGTACCTGGAAGCTCCGGCAGCAGACAGTCTCCCCGATGATCGCCGGGCACCTGGTCTGGCATTGGCAGGTCCTCCATTACAGACATTCATCCTGGAGAGTGGAGCAGAGTGAGAGCTGCTCGGCCGCTGCTGGCATTAGCTGGACTCTGCAAATGGCAGGAGATCCACAGAGCCCGGCAGAAGGGGAGGAGTTGGGAGAGGGGAGTACATGGAGCCACCCACTGACCCTGGGACATCACCCCTGGCAGTGCTGAATTGAACAGTCCGCCCTTGGCAGGGGTAAAAGTAGTAGCGGGCAGAGAGACAGCCCTGGGGACACCGACTGGGGGACATTCCCTCCAACTCTCACACACATCAGGCAAATTGGGTGCCCACGAGGCCCCTGGGAGTGTGAGGCCTAAGGCAACCGCCTAATTAGAGTGCCGCCTCTGAAAGTGCACCAACGCCCCAATTAACTTTCATGAAGAATGTAAACTATAAGGCACATACATTTCAGTGTTCTTGCATTTTGCTACATTGGTAATAGGGGAAAAAATGTGAGCTATTATTGACATTCTTCTGCAACGGTAGTTGCATGGCTGTATGTGACCTAAATTGTAAAGGACAAGTTCACCGTCTAACATGTTATGAATGGACCAGCCCCCACACCTCTCAGATCCCCGCTGTGACAGCTAGCGGGGTTCTTCTTCCTCCCCACTAGCTGCCGCAATTTAAAAAAAAGGTGGCTAAGCGGGGCTCCGCCCACCCGCTCACATCACTGATTGACAGGGCTCTGTGTATGGAAAACCTAAGACCCCTTTCACACTGGGGCGTTTTTCAGGCGCTTTAGCGTTAAAAAAGCGCCTGAAAGAAGCCTCATCTGCAATCCCAATGTGAAAGCCCGAGTGCTTTCACACTGAGACCCCTTTCACATTATGGCGTTTTTCAGGCGCTTTAGCGTTAAAAAAAGGGCCTGTAAAGTGCCTGAAAGAAGCCTCAACTGCAATCCCAATGTGAAAGCCCGAGTGCTTTCACACTGAGGCGCTGCGCTGGCAGGGCGTAAAAAAAAAAGTCCTGCAAGCAGCTTCTTGGCAGCGCTTTTGGAGTGGTGAATACACTGCTCCTAAAGCGCCCCTTCCCATTGAAATCAATGGGAAGCGCCTGAAAAGCGGCAGCAGCGTTTTGTGGGCACTTTTAACCCTTTATTTGGCCACTAGCAGGGGTTAAAAGCGCCCCACTAGCGCTCGAAAACGCTGGTAAAGCGCCACTAGTAGAAGCGGCGCTTTACGAGTGTTTTTCAGGTGCTGGCAGTGTGAAAGGGCTTTTAAAGCACTTGGCGCTTTTTTTAACGCTAAAGTGCCTGAAAAACGCCCCAATGTGAAAGGGGTTTAAAGGTCCGGCAGTCTTTGCGGCTGTCGGCTTGTAGAGCAGATACACTGGCAGATCTGCTGGGGACCTGCATGGCATTAGCCATCTGATGATCGCTGGTGCAATGCTTTGCAGGCTCCAGAAAAAAAAAAAATGAATACGCATTTTATTACTTTCATTTTTTTTCCCCAAAAAGTGAACTTATCCTTTAACAGAAACAGACCCGAGACCAGCATGCAGCAAAAGAAAAAACAAATTGTAATTATCTTATATGTTTGTTTTGCCATTACTGACCTCTTGAAATTTGTAGTAGCTTGGCTTTCTTGCTTTGATATTTCATATCACAGACCAGAAATATAACCCTTGGAATTCTTCTATTAGTTTCTGGTTCTGTGACTTCCGAATTGAAAGCAAAGCACCAGCATGACAGCCAAGAACAATAGATTAATAAGAGGAAGTCTTAAGTGATGCCGACAGTCAGATAATTGTGACCCCAGGTTTACCGCTCCTCCACCTCTGCTCCCCATTGAAATCAATGGGGCAGCGCTGTAATACCGCCGGCTTTGCCGGGGGTTTTAACCCTTTCTCGGCCGATAGCGGGGGTAAAAGCGCCCCGCTAGCAGCCGAAGTGCGCCGCAAATCCGACGGTAAAACACAGCTAAAAATAGCGGCGTTTTACCGCCGACGCTATGGGCGGTGTGGTGTGAAAGGGGTCTTAAAATGAAGGTGTGTGTTATACGCCGATTAATACGGTAATTTAAAAGATGAAGTGTGTTGCTTGCCAAAACATTTATTATAATGAAGATCAGATCACATATTAGAAGCTATTTATACCAAATACAGAAAATTCCTAAGTCCCTTTTCATATTGTGTATTTTGGGTAATGTTACAGCAGACATGTTCATTTTTGATGCTCTGTTTCAACCTCTACCCTGCTGCTTTTTATAATCACCCTACCAAAAAAAAATGTGATAACGTGAGAGCTCTCACCATCCAGGAATAGATAATAATTCAGAAGACTATATTGAAAACAACAATTCTAAAAAAACGAATGTGAATTTTCCAGGTTTGCTTTTTAATATTTGGTTTTGCAAAGCGGCCAACAGCCCCAAGGAGGACTGCATTTCCTACACTCTTGGCTTCTGCTGATATGTTTGATTGGCCTCTGTTCTCAGTATAATATCAAAAACTCTAATTAGAAGAATGATAGAATACTTCAGCTGTGCTATGTATCTTCATTGTGGCATTGACGGGATATAAATGAAAACCTCTGAAATGATTCCCTAAGTGCTTTATCTCCTTATTTCACTTATACAATACATGGAGTAAATCTCTGCAGGATATTAGGCAGTAAAAAGATGACTGTTTGAATGTTTTAAAGTCATTTTATGTATGATGGGACTTTTTCAAGTGCCAGGATGTGTTTTGTCATCCTTGTAGCATTTGGAAAAATAGTATTTCTTCTCACAATATTAGAAAATTGTAACTTTGCTCTCAGCAGAAATTGCACTGTAGAAATGTTTCCAAACTCCTAGATGTTGGTCTCGCCATTTTACTTAGCCCCCGTACACACGGTTGGAATGTCCAACCACAAAATCCGTCAGATTTTTTCCGACGGATTTTGTCTGACACTGGTGTTGCATACACACAGTCGGACAAAGTTGTCGGAAAATCCGATCATCCTGAATGTGGTGACGTTCGTTTCGTACGACAGAACTACGCAGAGGCTATTAGCCAATAGCTTTGGTCTCGTAATTTGATCTGAGCATGCGTGGCACTTTGTCCGTCGGAATTCTCTACACACAATTGGAAAAAGTCCGATTGGATTTTGTTGTCGGAAAATTTGAGAGCAGGATCTCAAATTTTTTTCCGTCGGAAATTCAGACGGAAAAAGTCCGATGGAGCCCACACACGGGCGGATTTTCCGACAACATTGTCCGATCGGACATTTTCCGTCTGAATTTCCGACCGTGTGTACGGGGCATTAGAGGAGGAAAAGAAAACAAATTTACTGACCAGTCTATAGGGGAAACATTATGCTGTGATGGTGGGGAACATTAGTAGGGGTCATTTTAACCACTTTCAGACCGGACCAATTTGCAGCCAAAGGACCAGGCCCCTTTTTGCGATTCGCCACTGCGTCGCTTTAACTGACAATTGCGCGGTCGTGCGATGTGGCTCCCAAACAAAATTGACGTCCTTTTTTTCCCACAAATAGAGCTTTCTTGTGGTGGTATTTGATCGCCCCTGCGGTTTTTATTTTTTGCGCTATAAACAAAAAAGAGTGACAATTTTGAAAAAAACGCATTATTTTTTGCTATAATAAATATCCCCCAAAAATATATAAAATTTTTTTTTTTTTCCCTCAGTTTAGGCCGATACGTATTCTTCTACATATTTTTGGTAAAAAAAATCGCAATAAGCGATTATTGATTGGTTTGCGCAGAAGTTATAGCGTTTACAAGATATTGGATAGTTTTATAGCATTTTTATTAATTTTTTTTTTTTTTTTATTAGTAATGGCGGCGATCAGCGATTTTTTTTTTTTATTGTGACTGCGACATTATGGCGGACACATCGGACATTTTTGACACATTTTTGGGACCATTGTCATTTATACAGCAATCAATGCTATTTAAATGCATTGATTCCTGTATAAATGACACTGGCAGTGAAGGGGTTAACCAGGGGGTGGCAGTGTAGGGGTTAAGTATGCCTAGGGGTGTGTTTCTTACTGTGGGGGGGCGTGGCTGTCAGCTAGTGAATGCTGATCTCTGCTCCAATCACAGGGAGCAGAGATCGGCATCACTAGTTGCTAGGCAGAACGGGGAGATGCTGTTTATTTCCGCATCTCTCCGTTCTGCTTTCCCGTGAGACGATCGCGGGTGTCCCCGCGGCGATCGAGTCCCGACCGGCGCGGGAGCGCGCCGCTCCCGGCACGCTCCCGATGGCACGGACGGCATTAAGGAGGGACTTATATATACGCCCTCCTGCCTGCCGGTGCCATTCTGCCGACGTATATCGTCGTGCGCCGGTCGGGAACCGGTTAAAGATAACATTTTATTTTGTCAGACAAATTTACCCTCTCACCTGTCAATTAAAAGAACAGAAACTGTCATCTACTGTATCCCTAACAATCTGTAAAAGGTACAAGATGGAGCCCACAAGCAAATTAAACTAGAGCCTTTCCCCTGCAGTACCCCCTAGTGGCAGAAATGCATAATGCTCTTGTTCGAGAACTGCTTTGAGAAGTACAGTGTTGCTTGAATTGTATTCCAGGATTTGCTTGTCTTCAGCTGAGAGAACTTGCAATAATTGAAGACTTTACATAAAGTCTCAAATCTTTCATTAGGGTCTTCATTTTATATCGTTTGAATACCATGTCATAGATCTATTACTTATTATTGTAAAAGAACATCTTCCAAACTTTTTCCCCCAATTTTTCCAGAAATTAAACAAAAAACAACCAAAAAAAATGTTTCTTTTCCCAATTTCTCAATTTTTTCCCAGGCCTTCCCATCTCTACCTGTGTGCGGTGGAAGAAAAACAGTTTTTGCTTGCAGTAATATCTTGTTTTTATTTTGCAGAGAAATAATGGATCAGCCTCCTAGTGGCCAGGAAAGCCCTGATTATGAAGAAACAGTGACACAGAGCAAGTCTGGGAGCAGCTCTACAAACTACTCAAACGAGTTATTTGAATCCACTTCACATGAATCTAGTTGGAATTATGAAAGTGATTCATTTGAATCTCTTACCAATGATCCTGTTCCGAACTATGAAAGCGATACATTTGAATCATATTCACATGTGAAATCTCATGAAGTTTTGTTTTCTGAAACCATCAGCAGCATATCGGAAGCAGATGACGAGGTCTCAGACAGAAATAATACAGGTACCGTAAAACATCAAGCTTAACCACTTCAATACAGGGCACTTAAACATTTTCCTGCCCAGACCAATTTTGAGCTTTCAGCGCTCTCACACTTTGAATGACAATTGCGCGGTCTTGCTACACTGTACCCAAATGAAATTTTTATAAATTTTTCCCCACAAATAGAGCTTTCTTTTGGTGGTATTTGATCACCTCTGCGGCTTTTATTTTTTGCTAAACAAATAAAAAAAGACCGAAAATTTTGAAAAAAAAAACAATATTTTTTTTACTTTTTCTCCTTCACTGATGGGCACTGATGGGGCTGCACTGATGGGCACCGATGAGGTGGCATTGATGGGCATTGATGGGCACTGATAGGCAGCACTGATAGGTGGCACTGATAGGCGGCACGGATGGGCACTGATAGGTGGCACAAATTGGCACTAATAGCTGGCACAGATGGGCATGGATATGCGGCACAGATGGGCATGGATATGCGGCACAGATGGGCATGGATAGGCGGCACAGATTGGCATGGATAGGCGGCACAGATAGGCATGGATGGGCACTGATAGATGGCACGAAAGGGCACTGATAGGTGGCACGGATAGGCACTGATAGGCAGCATTGTTTTGTATTGATGGATGCCAATCAGTGCCAAACAATAATGCATGCCAATCAGTGATGCCCATTGTGGGCACTGATTGGCATCCATTGTGGGCACTGATTGGCATCCATTGTGGGCACTGTGTGTCATCCCTGGTGGTCTAGGGTGGCATACCTTGTGCTGCGCATCCCTGGTGGTCTGGTGGCGTCCCTGGTGGTCCAGTGTGGGCATCCTCGGGGGGCTGTGCTGGTAATCATTCAGCACAGACACCCCCTGTCAGAGGAGCAGTCGATCGTCTCTCCTCTACTCGCGTCTGACAGAAGCGAGTGAGGAAAAGCCGATTACCGGCTCTTCCTATTTACACTGTGATCAGCCGTGCTTGGACACGGCTGATCACGTGGTAAAGAATCTCCGTCGGAGACTCTTTACCAAGATCATAGTTGCGGGGTGTCAGACTGACACCTCGCAACAACGATCGCCGCGATGCGCGCCCCCGGGGGCGCGCAGCGGCTCAAAATCCTGAGGACGTCCTAGGACGTCCAGTCAGGATTTGACAACCACTTTGCCGACGTCTATTTACAATGGGCGGGCGGCAAGTGGTTAAAGTTGCTCTAAATCTAGTTTTGATTATAAACGGAGAATTAACAATCCAACTTTGCTTCCTTGGTATTATATGAATCAATTAATGGCAGTTCAAGTAGTTAAAAGTAATTATTTAAAGGAAACCTGTACTGAGAGCAATATGGAAACTGTTTTTGCTTATATCCTTCTCTAAATACTAGTTTGGCTATAATGCTAACCCACTAAATGCAATGCTTTCTGACTCATAAAGGTACTATATCAAAATATATAAATAGTTTCAACTGGGACTTTTGAAACATAATATGTTTCAGTTAAAACATCTTACATCTTTTAATAATAACCACTATATAAAAGAGCATACTACCACTTGCTTACAAAAACAATGTATAAAATATACATATATGAAAAGATCTTGATCATAAGTTAACATAACAGTGGATAATTATAGACCATGTTATTCTTTACATAGTTGTACCACTCAATGTTTTTCCTGGGCATAGCTGTTCTACATGAAATTAAATTTATAAACAAAAATAAAGCAAAAGAAATCATCTCGTTTATAGCCCCCCTACATGTTCTGACCATAAAAACGCAGTGTTTCCAAAACACACAGATAGGGAAAGGGAGAACACAGGACAGAAACCCAAATGGGACACTTACACAGGCCTAACCACCCATGAGCCAGTCCCCCCATGTATTCCCCCTCAAAAAGCCAATGAGTGATAGTGCAAATCTACAAATATAAAAACATAAAACGAGCTGTTAAAGTGGATGTAAATCCACTCTCATTCTTTCTAAACTACTGCAATATTGGTTATCTATGCCTCCTGCATGTATACTTATCTGTCAAACATCTCCCCTCTGTCTGCTACTAAACCTGAAAAACTGCAGATTTTGTGGGTTGGTCTGTTTTCCAGGGCTCAGTGGGTGGAGTCCTGATGTCAGTAGACTCCCTGCCCACCTCTACACTCCCCTTATCAACATGCATTTTCTCCTGTGTATTTCTTACACTGAACTTCTGCTATGACCACTAACATCCAGTCAAAACCCAGAAAAGTCCCCACATGACTTCAGCATGCCAAATCATGCTGAGGTGTGGAACAGCCAATCCTTGCAGAGCTGCTGAAGAAAGGAGTGGGAGGGAATTAAACAATAATGCTTGTCTTAGTGCTAGTGCACCTGTCAATCACAGCAAGGGGGAGGATTTGACAAAGTTTTTCTCTGTTTGTCAAGATTTATCTCACTGAACAATAAAAGAGGATTGCTCAGAGCTGGATTAACTCTTTTTGGCAAGACTGGGCTCATATGATAGGAAATCGTATACTCTACATTATGACATCAAAAAAAAAAAAATAATTCGGGTTTACATCCACTTTATCCACTTACCCACTGGGCACTTAAATCCCCTTCCTAACCAGACCAATTTTCAGCTTTCTGTGCTCTCACACTTTGAATGACAATTACTCAGTCATGCAACACTGTACCCAAATTAATTTTGTGTCCTTTTTTTCACACAAAGAGCTTTCTTTTGGTGGTATTTAATCACCACTGGGGTTTTTTTTATTTTTTACGCTATAAATCAAAAAATACAGAAAATTTGGTAAAAAAAAAAAAAAATTATTTGTTTCTATTAAAAATTATTGCAGAGTATTGGCAGAGTGGTGGCAGAGTATTGGCAGAGTAGGGGGGGCAGAGCATTGCACAGTGGGGGGGGGGGGGGGGGCAGAGCATTGCACAGTGGTGGCAGAGTATTGCAAATTGCTGTCACTGACCAGCGCTGTGGGCACTACACATCCAGCCCACAGCGCTGGCCCCGTCTCTCCCCCTTTCCGCTTCTCCCCTCTCGATCGGTACAGAGAGGGGAGGGAGGAACCGGCGTCATGACGTGACGCCGGTTTGTGTACATGTGATCGCTCCGTCATTTGACGGAGCGATCACGTGGTAAACAGCCGATATCAGCGGCTGTTTACTGTGATCCGTGATGCGCCGGGTCCTCGGGACCCAGCGGTCACGGATGTTCCCGAGTACGCGCCCCAGGGGGCGCGCGAGAGCAAGTTTCTGGAAGGACGTCCGTAGGACGTCCACCCAGAATAAGCCGACCGCGCTGTATCTGTCTTTCGGCTATGGCCCGGTCGGCATATAGTCAATACAGATAAACTACTTTTGGAATTCGAATCGGAATGTGAATGCATGACCTTTATAGCTTAAAATGCAGGTTACCGCTAATATAGACTTTCCCCGCCACAGACCTCAATTGCAGAGCTGCAGCCTCCTCTGTTCTTTACCTGCTGTACATCTCTTCAGTCTCAACATATGGGCCACTCATGCCTATGTGGGGGTTAAGACATGGCCAGCTCTAAAGATATTTTCATCAGGCTGTAAACAACTGAGGTGGCTGCAGCTGTGTTGGTGGATTATTGTAATTAGGAGGCCAAATCTACTAGGAGTTATGTATTGTTTCTGAGTCTAGTGATAAGGTACATAAGTAGTAAGTGATATGTTACATAATAAGACATGGGTCTGACAGTTTTATTGCCTGACAAATAAGATTACATATCCAAACATCTAACTGTGTGTCCTTGTGGACTTTTGTAGAGAACGACTTAATTGGGAAATGGATAACAATACTTGTAAAAAGAAAACTTCAGTCAGCAAATTCTTCAAGACCTCAGCTTGGCACAGGTGAGTAAAACTTTCACCGTGGGAGCCCTACATTTGAACATCTGTTCGCATTTTGTGTTGCTGCCATAGGAGAAAACTATTATTGCAAAATTAAAGATGTGATTAAAACTAGACTTTTAGGCCTCATGCACACGGACGTTTTTGAACGTTTTTTGCAGCTTAAAAACGCCTGTCCATGTTAGTCTATGGCTTCATGCCCACCTAGGTGTTTTTTAACTGCAAATGGCATAGGCGTTTTTGAGCTGCAAAAAAAACCCAGGACCAGTGCGTTCCGTGGCGCAGCGCTAGAGCTGTAAAAACGCAAAACGCGCACCAGCGTTTTTGAGCTGCATCGTTTTTTTGCTGCAAAAAGTTGATTGGACACTGTAATCCCTGTATAGGAAATTAGAGATGTGTTTTTCTTTAAAAAAACGCTAATTAACGCTGACGCAAAAAAACGTGCAAAAACGCGGTAAAAGTTAATGTTTTTATTCGGCTCCTTTTTCCTTGCGTCCGACCTAGCTTTACAGACTGTTTTTTAAAACCTCCGTGTGCATGAGGCCTTAAAGTGGTAATAAACCAAAAAGCAAACATTTATTATATTGCAGCTTAACAATTCTTAGATATGGTGGCTGCATTAGGTTTTTTTTTTAGGCTTTCTATCCTCTAATTTTACCTGGTGATCTGGCCAGTAAAGTTACGTACACACAGACCAAAAGTCAGCCAGTTCAGCAGGAAGCAGCCGACTTTTAGTTTGTGTGTACTACTGTCTGTTTAAGAAAAGCCACTCTAATGACGGCTTCTGTCCAAAGGTTGTGATGTAAAACCAGCATTCTATCAGTGCATGCAGCCAATGGTTGCAGCGCTGATCTGTGTATGCTGATTGGTGGGAGCCCCAGCTGTCAGAATACAATAGCACGGTGGGGGAGATCCTTGTGTGAATATGAAGATCTGTTGAACGAAAAAAAAAAAAAACAGCTGGTATACACTGCTTGAAGTGTAAGTTCACCTTTACAGAAAATCTGTAAGGTGAACTTACACTGGACCCCCTCCCCATCGCACCTGGTCCCGCTAACCTCTAGTCGGATCTCCCGCACTTACAGATCGTATCGCCGCTGTACCAGTCCGCGGATTTGAAATCCCGCTGCTTTCTCTCCTCTTCGCCTGTGGTGACAGGATGGGCTACGCGGGTCCTGATTGGTCGGCACCGTCCATGTAATGGCGCAGACAATTAGAATGCTCCTAAACGTACCTCCTGACGCGGTACATTTTGGAGATTAAGCTGCAGGGGATTTCTAAGCCCCGGACCGGTGAGACAGTGACCAGATGTCTCCTAGCGGGTGATCACCGCACTCCAGGTCAGCCGGACTGAGTTGGGGGGGTGTAAGGAGGGGTCCTGTGTAAGTTCATCTTATAGATTTTTCTGTTAAGCCCCATACACACGCTCGGACAATCCGCGGACAAGGTCGGTCGGACTTTGTCCGACGTACTTTGTCCGATGTTGTCGTTGCGTACACACGGTCGGACTACGTTGTCGGAATATCCGGTCCGGAAGAACGTCGTGACGTAAGTCGTCGTCCACGAGATTACAAAAGGGAAGTTCAGCACCACGTCAGGCACCCGTTGGGCTCCTTCTGCTGATCCCGTGTTTATCGAGAGTTAGTGGAAGTTTGGTGACTTAAGATTCGCGCTTCTCAGTTTTCTGACTCAGATCGTTACTGCTCTTCAGTTTGTGCTTGTCGTGCGTATCTGTTTATTAGTGCGTGTAGTCAGTTCGCATTTGTTGGTCATTGCGGCCTATATCTTGATATAGGACGCTTTGATTTGCACTGCTTATTGTCTGCTCGTTGCTGGTATTCACTTCGTTCTTTCAGGCCTTGCTGTTTATCGGTGCTTTCTGTTTGTCCGTTCTGACCAGCCGACCTTTTGTGACCTTCTGAGCGATGTTTCCCGTGCGTACTCGTCGCCGAGTTCGTGCTGTACGCGGAATTGGTGTCGGGCTTTTAGCTTTGACCCAAGACCCGTCCATGAACAGAGTGATGAGGAGTATGTGGACCAAGAATTGGTTGCTTCAGCGTGACCAGTTCTCGCACATGCCTTTGCTTCGTGAGATCCGGGAGAATAATCCTGATGATTTCAGGAACTTTCTCAGGATGACGGACCCCGATTTTCACCGTCTTTTGGCTTTGCTGACCCCCTTTATCAGCCGGCAGGATACCTGCATGAGACAAGCCATTACTCCGGAGCAGAGGCTTGTTGCCACGTTGAGGTACTTGGCGACAGGGAGAAGTCTTCAGGATTTGAAGTTCTCTTCAGGTATCTCTCCCCAGGCCCTGGGAATCATTATTCCAGAGACCTGTTCTGCCATCATTCAGGTCCTGCAGGAGGACTATATTAAGGTAACATTTCTACTTTACTATTCCCTTCTATGTATGCTCTGTTTGCTAATGACTTGTATTTTTGACCTCCTTCCCTAATTACCATGATTGCAATATGTTCTAATATGCTGTGCCCCTTTTCTCCTTCATGCATTTTTCCCTTCACTTACCTCACCAGCATGCTCTTCTGCCCCAATAGACACCTATGGCCTACTCACTTAAGCAATGTCTTTTGTCTGCTGCATAGTATTGTTTGCCCCAAAACACCCCCTAAAATATGCACAAATGTTTGCTGTGTGGTTTACTTCATGTAGAGCCCCCTTTTTTTGTTCTTTTGGTGGGGGGGGGGGGGCAAACTCATTAGGAACCCCCTCCCCCAACTGCTCTGTCAGATGGTACCAATCCTTTATCTGCTGGCTTTCCCAAGGTCCATACACACTATATACCTACCTCTTTATAGTGCGCATCTTTAGGGATGAATTCAGCAAAGCATGTAGTGCAAGGGACTGCCTCCATACATTCCATTTCCTATGTTTTTGTCTTCTTTCCCTCCTATTAGCTTGCTTGGTAATTTAATAATGTCACACTGTGCCTGCCTTTTTTGGGGGGGGGGGGGGAAATGTTATTTGATCTTTCCTGTGGCCTGCCAATAGTGTTAAGTACAGAGGGTCTGGCCAAACTAGGCCACATTATTGAGCCATTTGCCAATCAATGAAGTGCAGAGGGTTACCTGTCCACCACCCCCCCCCCCCCCAAAACCATAGTTATTGCCAATGTCCCATCAGAAGTGGGGGGATTGATGGGGGGGTGAGTAATCTGTGAAGGGGAGCCTCTACTTTTCTGTGTAAATACTTTCCAGCCTCCAATTTTATACAATGCTCTTGTTCCAAGATGTTGATTGTCTAATCTGCTTGCAATGTTTAGGTGCAAAGTGACTAATTTTTTTTTCTTGTTTCACTCCACAGTTCCCTTCCACGCCACAGGAATGGCAGACTGTGGCCTCCCACTTTGCCAGCCGTTGGGACTTTCCTAACTGCGGAGGGGCAATTGATGGGAAACACGTCCGCATCGTCCCACCGCCCAACTCGGGGTCCTACTATTATAATTATAAAGGGTTTAATAGTGTAGTGATGTTGGCGGTGGTGTCGGCAACATACGAGTTTATGTATGTGGACGTGGGGATGAACGGCCGGATATCGGATGGTGGGGCCATTACGCACACGGAGTTCTACTGGCGTCTCCAAAGTGGCAGTCTGTGCTTGCCACCTCCAGAGGAGAATGCCGAAGGACTCCCCTTCGTCTTTGTCGCAGATGAAGCGTTTGCGCTGACTCCCCATGTGATGAGGCCGTTCCCGATGAGGACCCTCACCCCGGACCAGAGGGTCTTCAACTACAGGCTGTCCAGAGCCAGAAGAGTGGTGGAGAACGCTTTTGGCATCCTGGCCAGCCGCTTCCGCCTGTTCCTGACGGCATTTAACTTGGCGGAATACAAACTGAACCACATAGTTCTTGCCTGTTGCATATTGCACAACTTCCTCAAAAGACATAACAGGAACTATGTGGTGCCCGTTGGCCCAGATGTGGAGGGCCCTCCAAATGCGGACCTCACAGCCCTTCGAGTGGCACGTCCAGGCTTGCCCCCTCTCAATGCCCGCGTGGTCCGGGACCAATATATGGAATACTTTGTGGGTAGGGGGGCCATTGCTCTGCCTGACGATGTGTGAGAGGCATTTTTTAATAAATCTGATATTTTAACCAACCTCTGATTTCTTGTCATTTCAGTCTTCTTTTTAGCTTATTTTACTTTGACATTTTTTCCCTTTGCCTTCGACAGTGGTAATGCACTTTCTGGGCAAAAGGAGGTAACAGTCTCTTCTTCCCAAAAAGATTATTCTCATGTGTGTTTGCTACCTAATCTTTGGTCTAGAGAAGGTTTGTCCTGCATAACTGACACCCAAAATACTCCTTTTCAGCACCAGGTGTGACATGTGTGTATTCTCCAAAATGCTGTGCTCCGTGTTTTCGTACAAAGCACTGTGGGTGTCATTTACATAAGTCAAATCCGCTATGCTCTACAAGTGCATTGAAAAAGTTCCCTGGGAAAGGAAATTGCAGTGCAAAGTGGATTTGCCTTTAGTAAATAACACCCATTGCCCCCCATATCCTTTACATTTTACATACATAATGCATTGTTTTATTTAAATAAGGAAGCCACACATTTGGAAAAATAAAAAAGTTTACTTGGAAAACATTCACAAGTGCGTTTACAATCTTCACGCCAAAACTGACAACATCTTGGTTATTTACAACATTATTTACAAAGATTACGCAATTTGTAAAACCAGGCATGGAGCTAAGCAGAACCTATGAAGTAGGAAAGTTCAACTTTGTAAAGTGAAGACAAGATCAGACATGACTATATGTTCAAAGTGTGTTTGATCTTGCCTTCATCACATGGGGGGGTCACCCCCGAAAAGTGGAAATTTGGAACATGCACACAATTTGGTTGTGAAAATGGTCATTAGATGGTAAAACACATGCCTAGAAGCTTCAAAAGTGCCATTTTCCATCATGGGGATGAATGGACGTTTTTTGGGGGTGCAACCCCTTCACCACAACCACTTTCGTAGTTCGTAAAGTGTTTGCACCCCCAAAAAAACGTTGCCATTCACCCACCATGATGGGAGCTAGCACATGTGGACACAATGTGTGCATGTTCCAAATTTCACACAGTTTTTAAGTTGCAAATGTGTTCAGAAGCTGGCACAAATGTGTGTAAATTACTTGGTGCTTTTTCATATTTTTCCTAAAACATCAATGATGTTCTTCAATTTTTGTTGAACATCATTGATGTTTTGCTTTATGTAATCTAGATCTCGATTGCAGACCATTATCTCTCCGATGAGTACGTGGGCACTCTCTGTGGTAAAGTGCGATTTTTCTTCCACAACATCCACGTCACCTAAAAACCACAAACAAACAAAAATGGGGTGTTGGAAATGAGGCAGCCATACATGGATTAGCATACCAGTAGCTGTGTTCTCCCACACTCACCTGTTGTGGTGACAATTTCTCCAAGTTCGATGATCTCTCCTTCCTCCTCCTCCTCCTCCTCTGCTTCTGCTCTTTCCCCTTTTTTGGTAGGTGTTGGTTTGGGGGTTTCCTCAGACGGCCCAAGTTTTCGCTCCCCTATGAGAATGTCCAAAAGGAAGATTTAGCAACACAAGCTATTGAGGGCAGAAATAGGAAATGACAAACATTGCTTGAAAGTGACGGACACTATTTTAGTTTGGCCAGTTACAAATGTCAACTACATGAATGAAGTCACTTTGTAAAGGTGCTAAACTGACTAGCTTTTTGGTAGAAGTTTGTGTGATGGAGACCCCCCTCTAGTATCCACTGGAGCACATGTGTGGAAAAGCATAATAAAAAGGGGGTTTGGGTGTCCCAGCACTAGTGCTCTAGAGTCCAGATGGGTAAACAGCTACTGAGTGACCTCTCCTTTACATTGAATAAATTGGCTTTACATTCTTGATGACATTTCTAGTGAGAACAAACTTCCTTTCCCCAAAAAAACACCAAACATCGTATTATAAGTGGCCGAACGATCGAGGTTGCGTACGATCGAATGGACACACACACGACCATGACAGTGGCAGAAAGATCGAGGCTGAGTACGATCGAATGCACAGACGAACCTGAAAGTGGCCATTTTGGAATGTACAACTTGGTAAAAATCAAAACACAATGGAGCAGTATGCAAGCAAGAAATCAAACACAAAACACAACTACTTACTTTTTTGAAGAATTCTCTTGATCTTTCTGTACTGATCGGCCTCCCTCAGTTTCAGGTCTGACCAGCGTTTCCTGAGTTGCTCCTTGGATCGTTGTACCCCAAAATTATTGTACAGCCTTCTCACAACTTTAGACATGATCTTGGCCTTGCGGACATTGGGGTTGAGGTAAGGCCCATACTTCCCATCATAGTCGCTCCTCTTTAATATGTCCACCATCTCCAACATTTCTCCAAATGACATATTGGAGGCCTTGAATTTCAGGTTCCGGGATCGGGACGTTTCTGCCTCCGGACTTTCCTCGTCCTCCTCCTCGTTGGTGGGATATTTGTGGCGCACCTGCTGTGTCCCCGCCATGTGCTCTCCCCACTACGCCGTAAAGAGAAGGGGTGGGGAATAGACGAGAAAGATCGTCAGGGGCGGGCGGAGTTTGAAGCATGCGCAGTGTATATAAAACGTCACACGCCTGTGTCGTAGCCACGATCTGGGAGACGAGGGGAGAGAAAACTCACACGAGACGATCGCTACAAACGAAGGTACAATTTAACGTTGGTACATAACTAGCCTAGACTGATTTGAACTTGAGGCTTCTTTATGGAGAAGATTAGGAGAGTTTAGCCTGACATAATTTTGAGGGTTTGGTGTGTTGTTGTGTCTTGCAGAGATTGATATGAAGGGATTCAACGACATGAGTTTTCTCCCCCTCTTCATTGCCAAATACAGGGATTTTCCCATATTGTGGCAGGGTATACACCCACATTACACCAACAAACCAAAGAGGCACGCAGCCCTGGAGGAACTTGTGGAATTTGTCAAGCCAAGGTTCCCCACGGCAACTGTTGATGATATTAGAAAGAAAATTGGCAGCCTGAGGAGTGCGTATATCAGGGAGAGGAAGAAGGTCGTGAAGTCTGAGGAAACTGCAACTTCAGCAGATGAGGTCTATGTCCCCAAGCTCTGGTACTATCAGAGTCTCCATTTTCTGAAGGACCAGGCTGATGTCACGGAGCCAACCTCAACTCCTCCTTCCACGCTTCCTTGCGCACAGCCCACCCCTGATGAGGCTTCCGAGGAGCAACCTGGGCCTTCCAGTCTGGAAGAGGTGGAGGAGCCCAGCTTGTTCCAGGTATAGTAGTTTTGCTACCATTTAGGGGAATAATGAATGATGTTCACTTAATTCAGGATCGCCAATTGCTTAGTTCCTAACGTGTTTGACATATCAACAGACAGTGGTGTTGGAGACATTTGGGGCCAGAATCTAAACTGCTGGGCTGAGAATTGTATGGTTTTCTATTTGTAAACATTTTGCACCAGTCACTAGATGAGAATTGTGTGTGTTTGATGAACAAATAACTGAAACTATGTCCCTTTTTCCTACACAGGAAGACCTCAGCCAGGAGGTGGCTGTGGAAGGTGGCAGTCAGGAGGAGGCAGGGGTTAGTGGCAGCCACCAGCTGGGTAGTGGCAGCCAAGAGGGGGCTAGGCCTCGGAGCCTGACTGACACCCAAACCCCTCCCCTCCGCCCTCCGTACAAAAGGGCGAGAAGGGGGGGTTATGCGGCACAGTCAGCGCTCCGCATGATCAGAGAGGCTTCAGACTCCCTACATGCCACACCCGCCGACGAGGAGACCTTTGGCTCGGTGGTTGTCACAAAAATGATGGGTATGGAGGTGGGGCAACGCAACATGTGTGAGGGGCTCATCCTCCATGTCCTAAATAAGGGTAGGGCTGGGGAGATGACCCCAGTCACACATGTTTGCCATAGCTACCATGCTCCACCTCCTCCTCCTCCTCCTCCTCCTCCTTCTGCCACCCCACCAGCACGACAGCCACAGCGTGCAAGGAAGCGTGGAAGGAAGACCTGAGAGTGACGACCTGCAATCAGTCTGGTCTGAGAGAAGATGGAGCCTCTCGTAGTACCAGAGCCTGGGGACCTAGATGGCATCTGCTGCAGTTCCGGATACTTTGGACTTCACGACCAGATTGCACTCCCCTTAATATACGTACTCCTCAGGCCCCCAATTTTCTACGCTTGAACAATGATGGTTGCCGTGGGGGGCCAAGGCTTTGCAAATTCCCCAAGTTTCACCATGGCTGCGTTCCTCTTTGGTTTGTTGGTGTGACCTAAATAAAGGTTTTTTTGATTTGAAATAATCATTGACTATTGTGTTTTACTTTGCTACAATGACATTTTTTCTTTGAGTAAGCAGGTACATTTCACTAATCCTAAAGTAGAATTAACAAGGGGCACCAACAACAAACAAACTCCTAGTAAATGTAAGCAAGAAATACAAATGTAAATAATGTGTTTTTGGTAATTTGAGACACACAACCCCCCTCCAAAAAAAAAAAAAAAAAAACATTCAAATATGTATTCCCCCAAAAAAAAAAAAAAAGACAAATCATGGTAAAAAAATAACAAAGATTCTTTTCCGTTCAGAGTAAAAATAAACATGTAGTGTATAAATGGTGCCAAGTAATAAAGAAGTAAGTTTGTGAGAAGTGCGGGTGAATAGGAGCAGCTAAAAGATGTCATTCTTGTTGCATTGTAAAGAAAAAGAGAATGCGCTGCATTAAAGACATTTTAACATTGCAGCGTGACGAATGTGCTGTGTCGATTAGGAAAGGTAGTTTTACCTGACCGAGCGCTTCCGTCACAGAATTTCTTCTGAGCATGCGTAGCACTTTGTCCGTCGGACAAGCGTACACACGCTCGGATTTGGTGTGATCGGACCGGGTTGACGGCAAATCATTCCAGCAGGAGATAAGACTTTGTCCGACGGACAAACCGACGAACACTGTCCGATGGTGCATACACACGGTCTGATTTTTCAACAACCTTGTCCGATCGGACCAAATTGATGAAAAAGTCCGACCGTGTGTATGGGGCTTAAAGGTGAACTTACCCTTTAAGTCTGTTGTTGTTTTTCAATGGAACAAGCTCTCCTACAAATGTATTAGTTAAGAGTGTTGAGTCAAACCATTTGCCACTGACAGGGGTGCTTACAATGATCATGTAAAACCTTTCTCCCAAAAGGAAAAAAAAGCTGTTGATGTAACGGCTTGTGTAACTGCAATGTGAGCTGGAGTTTGGCTTAAATTTTTTAGTGTATCTAAATCTGCTAGTCCATCTAACACTCCCCTCCCCCCAGATTAACAATGCTACTGCAGAGTGGAGGCACTGTAATTCAAGAGGTGTGTTACTAGCCAGATTACCGGGAAAAGGCTTTAAATAGAAAACTGCTCCCCAGGGTCATCTAATCTCAGGGCTTTATGCCACAATGTTTGGAGAGCCATATGCCTCGCTGAGATCGGAACATGCCTATTGGGAGACTGAGCTAGGCATGGTGATTGAAGATTCTGCTTGGGAGCGAGTGCATTTGTATATCCTCAAGGGTTCCCTGAATGTCCAGACTCAGGAGAACAGTTACAAAATCAAAACGAGGTGGTATAGAACACCTGAAATACTTCATAAATTCATCCAGGCAGTTTCAGACCAGTGCTGGAGGTGTGAGCAGGGTCTACGCATGCTCCTCCATATCTGGTGGACATGCCCGTTGATTCGACCATATTGGCGTAAAGTACATGAAGTGGTGACTAAGATATCCTTACTTTATTTGGAGTTCTCACCAGCGCAGTACCTCCTCCACCTCTCCAAAATTTCCCGCAAAAAATATTACAGGTCAATAGCTATGCATCTGATCAACGCCGCCAGTCTTCCAGTCCATTGGAGGTCCAAGTCGCTCCCTTCCATAAAGGATTGGGTGGCGCGGGTTAACCAGATAGCAACAATGGAGGAGCTGATTTGCACTGCACAAAACAGAATAGCTTATTTTTCGGCAACATGGACACCTTGGCTAGACTTTCAAAATTCGCAGCGCTTTCAGGATTTATTACGGAATAACCCTTGAAGGACACATTAAGGGTCGATAGACTTTTCACAACATGAGGGGTCTTCTGGGGAGGGTAGTTGGTGGTGTTCCCACCCCCTCCTCACATGTTCCCCTTACGGTGCCCCCCTCATTCCCCATCCCCCTCCCCCTTCTTTTTCACTGTCTTTTTCCTTTCTTTTATTTCCCTTTCCCCCTCTTCTTCCTCTTTTCTCCTGTTATTTTATTTTGTCTGACAAAGAAGAGGTGAAGTCGAGTACCAACCTAGTAGCTGGACTTTACCCCCATTCCCTGTTCCTGTTATATTACTTACAGAAGCTATATTGACTGAGTACCTTTATCTGGAGTCTCTCGTTCCAACCAGATAGGCTCAGATAGACCTGCAGTATTTCTCCCTTAAAAGATTTCTTCCTATTTTATATAAGTTTCTCTATGTGTTTTTTTTGCTAATTGCAGGCAGAGGCAGCATTTGCTGGCTCCGACTCCCACGAACTTTGCACCCTATGCCTCACCTTAGTTGGAACCATGTACTTGCAACTTGGTTATATGTTCTATGGTACTATTTGTATTATTCTTGGAAAATTTTCAATAACATTTTTGTGGGGGGGAAAAAAAAAAATTAAAAAAACTGATGCAGCAACCATATTTAATGAGTTGTAAACTGCAATATATTACATTTTCATACCTCCCAACTTTTTGAGATGGGAACGAGGGACACCTAATTAGCCAAAGTATGTAGGCATAGGACACCCCTGCTACGCCCCTTTAAAGGAGAATTGCACCAAAAAAAAAAAATTATTGGTTAAACCCACAAGTGCTTTATTTTGCCACTACTATTCCTTTTATATTGACTTTTGAAGTTTAAAAATGCAGCAATTTGGAAATTGGATGAAAAGTTTTAGAATTGGGAAACACTTTTTGAAAGATAAAAAGTGCATTTTATATACAGGGGGTCCCCGACTTACGAACACCCCCTACTTACGAACGGGGTGCTGCGGGGACCCTCCGCCATTTTTCGTCCTTTTTCGCCGTCTTTCGGCCGTTCTGCGCATGCGCGGCCATACGGAGCTTCGGAAAATGCAGGAAATGTCCGTAATTTGCCGCGCATGCGCAGAACGGCAATAGACGGAACATCGTAAATGTCCGGAAATCTCCGTATTTGTCGGTCTGCGCATGCGCGCCGACTTACGAACATTTCCGACTTCCGTACAGGCGGGAAGTCCCTAACGAGTTTGTAACTCGGGGACCCCCTGTACAACTATATTGATCAGACCAAAATGGGGGACAAACGAGGAGGACAGAGGGACCTTGTACCAAATCAGGGACAGTCCCTCAAAATTAGGGACAATTGGGAGCTATGCATTTTTGGTTTTGGGTTTAATACCACTTTAAGCCAGAGACTTCTTTTTAAGAGTGTTGGCAACAAACACAAGGACATGCAGTGCATATAAAATGTCTACACACCCCTGTTATGTGATGTAAAAAAATGAGACAAAGAAATAAAGTGTACAACTCAACTGAAAAACATAATGAAATCTTTTAGAGAGGGGCGGAGTAAAACGAAAATAATGTGGTTGCATAAGTGTGCACACCCTCTTTTATAACTGGGGATGTAGCTGTGTTCAGAATTAAGCAATCGCATTAAAACTCATGTTAAATTGAAGTCAGTACACACCTGCCATCATTTAAAGTGCCTTTGATTAACCCCAAATAAAGTTCAGCTGTTTTAGTTGGTCTTTCCTTACTCTTTTAGTCGCATCCTACAGCAAAAGCCATGGTCTGCAGAGAGCTTCCAAAGAGGGCATCAGAGGGATCTCATTGTTAAAAGGTATCGGTCAGGAGAAGGGTACAAAGTTATTTCCAAGGCATTAGATATACCATGGAACACAGTGAAGACAGTCATCAAGTGGAGAAAATATGGCACAACAGTGATGTTGGAATTATCAAAGAACTGTTTGTGCCTGTTCTCCATCTTATAGGCTTAATTAAGGACACTTAAGAAGTATTGCAAGATGGTGATTATATCCTGTACACACCCAATCGTTGTTTTTCTTTCCTATAACTATATATGGTAATATTCTAAGATTGTAAGGTTTGCTGACGCAGACAATAAAGTTAAGTCCAATGAGGTGCCAGCATACGTCCAGAGACTTATGACTCCTGTAACTTCCTCTTTTTACTACTATTAAAAGCTATGTCTGTGGTCACCGGGTGTGACTCCTCGCTTGAATCTATGCATGTAAGGACCTTACCCATATGTATCAATACCTATGAATAAAGCTTCTTCCTCTCTATGGACCGGGAGTCTTGCTTGATCTAAGGTGACCAGGAGATTTTCCTGACAAGTGACATTACCAAGAACTGGATGTCCTTCCAAAATGGATGAAAAGACGAGAAGAAAACTGGTTAGGGAGGCTGCCAAGAGGCCTACAGCAACATTAAGGCTGCAGGAATATCTGGCAACAATCTCCCGTATTATTCATATGTCTGGGCTATGGGGTAGAGTGGCAAGACAGAACCCCTTTCTTACGAAGAAAAAACATCCAAGCCTGGCTAAATTTTGCAAAAACACATCTGAAGTCTCCCAAAAGCATGTGGGAAAATGTGTTATGGTCTGATGAAACCAAGGTTGAACTTTTTGTCCATAATTCCAAAAGATATGTTTGGGGCAAAAACAACACTGCACATCACCAAAAGAACACCATACCCACAGTGAAGCATGGTGGTGGCAGCATCATGCTTTTGGGGCTGTTTTTCTTCAGCTGGAAGTTAATATTGGCACAAAACCTTCAGGCTTCTGCTAGAAAGCTGAACATGAAGAGATACTTCATCTTTCAGCATGACAACGACCCAAAGCATACATCCAAATCAACAAAGGAATGGCTTCACCAGAAGAAGATTAAAGTTTTAGAATGGCCAAGCCAGAGCCCGGACCAGAATCCAGAAAATATGTGGGGTGATCTGAAGAGGGCTGTGCACAAGAGATGCCCTCACAATCTGACAGATTTGGAGTGTTTTTGCAAAGAAGAGTTGGCAAATATTGCCAAGCCAAGATGTGCCATGCTGATAGACTCATACCCAAAAAGACTGAGTGATGTAATAAAATCAAAAGGTGCTTCAACAAAGTATTCGTTCAAGGGTGTACACACTTTTGCAACAACATTTTTTTTTTTTTTTTTTTACTTCCCTCCTCCTAAAAGATTTCAGTTTGTTGTTCAACTGAGTTGTACAGTTTATAGGTCACATTAAATGTGAAAAAAGTTCTGAAATGATTTATCGTTGTCTCATTTTTATACATCACAGAAACCTGACATTTTAACAGGGGCGTGTCGACTTTTTATATCCACTCTAGCTCTTATCTACACTACCTAATCAATTATATGTGCATTTATTACATGTTGCAGTGAATTCTTTTTGATGAAGGTTATAATTTGGATTCTGCTCAGTATTTAAAAGAAAATCTTAAATATATTTAAATATGATGAAATGAATGGTTTAGTGTTCTTTGTAGAACACCTTTAGTGTTCTAGCATTGCATAATATGAAAAGCTATTATGTACTGTAACAAACGGAGAACCTGTTCTTGTCTGAATACATTTTAATTGCTGCATTGTGTATGCTGTATATACAGTAAGTTACTTTTGTGTGTGTAAGTCATTTTATTTTACGTAACTTTTTATTTATGTGTGTGTGTGTATGTATGTATGTATGTATGTATGTATGTGTAATAAATATATATATATATATATATATATATATATATATATATATATATTTTATATCAGCGTATAACACGCACACCAAAAAAAATTACATTTTAAAAAAAAGAACTTTGAAGCAAAATTAGGGTTACAGCTCATCAGTCCACCTGCAGGCTCTAAATTGCCCATTAATGCACCCTGTTCAGTGCCCATCTGCAGCCATCAAATTGACCAACAATGCAACCTCTTCAGTGCCCATCTGCAGTCTCACCTTTCCCATCATTGCTGCCTCGCCAGTGTTGGATTACCCCTGCCGTCTCTGAGGGAAGAGGAGCGAGCGTCGCTGAATTACATAGAGCTGCGATCTCCTGTGTACCCGGCGCTCCGTCACTCACAGCCACGCCTCCTGGCCCCGCATTGGGCCACTGTTCTGTCTATCATATGAGCAGGGCCAGAACAGTGGCCCAATGCGGGGCCAGGAGGCGTGGCTGTGAGTGACGGAGCGCCGGGTACACAGGAGATCCCAGCTCTATGTAATACAGCGGCGCTTGCTCCTCTTCCCTCAGAGACGGCAGGAATCGGTGTATAACACACACGCATGATTTTTCCCTGATTTTAAGGGGGAAAAAGTGCGTGTTATACGCCGATTAAATACGGTGTGTGTATGTATGTATATATGTTTTTATATATATATATATATAATTACTGAGAAAAGAGTATTATCCTATATAACAATGGTGTATTCTAATGCATTTCAGAAAATACCCTTCAGTACTGAAGTTTTTTTTTTCAATTCTACTCTCACCCAACACTTTTAGTATAGTTTATTCATACCTACAAATTTGCTGTTTCAAGATCTTCTTTGAACAGCTTTCCCAGTATTACAAAGCCTCTGGCCAAGGTCTTCTGAATTCTTCCAAGTTGTACCCACACATGTGTGCTGTGGCCTCCATTCACATCAATGGAAATCCAATTAGTCAGCCTTGCGAATTGATGAGGGCATCTGTTTCAAATTTTAATACCAGTGCCGTCAATCACTTACCACTTAAATGTTGCCATTGCATCCTTTAATATTTTCATTTTGCCAAAATTAACTTCCAGCTAAAAATGCCTGTCCGTCCTGGCCACATTTTCCTATATTCCGTTGTTCTCTTCAAAAGGCTGCAGAAGATTCAGCGCAATGTAAATTAGTAAAATATTTCTCCATACCCTTTCTAGATACAAATTAGACCAAATACTGTGGTTTTATATTTACACCTGTGGGTATTATCATGCTATGTACCTATTTTGTTTCAAATTTCAATTGGAGCTTAATCAATTACGTGGGTAATCTTCAATTTTCAAGTGCAATGAGCACATGTTTATTTCGATTTTCCTGGTGCTTTCATGGTTGTCCCTGGGGGCTTTGTCTTATTGTTTTATGCACTTAGATGCACAGCCTTGATTACATCCTAATTGTTTTTTCATAAAATTGAAGCTGATCTTAGTTAATACATTCAGCTACATAATTAGAACGGAGTTCTGAATAAGGGATGAAATTAGGTGCATTAGGGCATTCATTGTTAATATTATGGGATAGCATTATTACTTCACCCATTACAAGTTTTGAAAGATGCTTTTATTTCTCTTACACTGTATGCAACATGCATGTTATGCTTTCTTCTTTTGGTGAATATATTGTGTTTTTTTTTATGTATTCTTTCTTAGTTTTTTTTTTTTTTTTTTTTTTTTTAGAATTAAACAAAAAAAAATGTCTTGTATGTACTCCAAGAACTTCAAGTTCCCTTCAATATTTTAAGGAGTCTATGATAAATTACTTTTCACAAAAAATCATATAGTTTTATACATCTGAATAACTATTGCCTTAGCACTCCCTCCTCCTCCTTCACAGATTTTTGATTTAGCAATGTTTTAAACATTAAAAGAATTTGTAGGTGTAAAAAGAATATTCTTTATTTCTGTACTTAAGCCACACCTTCTGTTCTTTAACAGGGTAGTACCATAGTTTTATTGGCTAGTAGAGGATTTCAAAACAAACAAAAAACGACCTGATGTATACCAGCTTTACCTCCAGAAAATTTACCCCCTTTCAATCACAAGGCGATTTTTTGCAATAAGGCACTGTGTTATTTTAACTGACATTTGCGCGGTCGTGCGACACTGTACCCAAATATAATGTATTTCATTTTTTTCCCACAAATAAAGCTTTCTTTTGGTGGTATTTGATCACCACTGCGTTTTTTTTCTTATTTTTTTGCGCTATGAACAAAAAAAGGCCGATAATTTTGAAAAAAAACTATTTTTTACTTTCTGCTATAAAACATATCCAATAAAAAATATCTAATAATTTCTTCATAAATGTAGGCCAATATGTATTCTGCTACATATTTTTGGTAAAAAACAATCCTAATAAGCGTATTTAACTTGCTTTACGCAAACGTTGTAGTGTCTACAAACTATGGTAGATATTTATGTAATTTTTATTATTATTTTTTTTTTTATGCTGGTAATGACGATGATCAGTGACTTATAGCAGGACTGCGAAATTGCGGTGGACTATCGGACACTAAGGCCCCTTTCACACTTGTGCGACTTCAAAGTCACGTGATTTTACCCGCGATTTTAAGGAATGCCTGTGTAAGTGGCAACAAAATCGGACCAAAGTAGTGCAGGGACTACTTTGAAGTCGGAACGACTTGAAGTCGTACTAATATGAAT
>CM053033.1:65028470-65070784 GCA_028564925.1 Lithobates sylvaticus | reverse complement strand
TATGTGACCCATCAGATTGTGACCCCTCTGTGTTCCGTCAGATTAGGTGACCCATCAGATTATGACCCCTCTGTGTTCCGTCAGATTAGGTGACCCATCAGATTTTGACCCCTCTGTGTTCCGTCAGATTAGGTGACCCATCAGATTATGACCCCTCTGTGATCCGTCAGATTATGTGACCCATCAGATTTTGACCCCTCTGTGTTCCGTCAGATTAGGTGACCCATCAGATTATGACCCCTCTGTGTTCCGTCAGATTAGGTGACCCATCAGATTTTGACCCCTCTGTGTTCCGTCAGATTAGGTGACCCATCAGATTAGGACCCCTCTGTGTTCCGTCAGATTGGGTGTCCCGTCAGATTAGGTGACTCGTCAGAAGAGGGGTCCATCTGTGTGTTCCGTCAGATTAGGTGACCCGTCAGATTAGGACCCCTCTGTAGGGGGAAGAGTGTAACAGGAGGGGGCATAATGTAACAGGAGGTGGAAGAGTGTAACAGGAGGGGGCATAATGTGACAGGAGGGGGAAGAGTGTGTCAAGAGGGGCCATAATGTGACAGAAGGGAGCATAATGTGACAGGAGGGGGAAGAGTGTGGGTCACCTAATCTGACGGGTCACCTAATCTCCGTCAGATTAGGTGACCCATCAGATTATGACCCCTCTGTGATCCGTTAGATTAGGTGACCCATCAGATTTTGACCCCTCTGTGTTCCGTCAGATTAGGTGACCCATCAGATTATGACCCCTCTGTGTTCCGTCAGATTAGTTGACCCATCAGATTATGACCCATCTGTTATCCGTCAGATTAGGTGACCCATCAGATTAGGACCCCTCTGTGTTCCGTCAGATTAGGTGACCCATCAGATTATGACCCCTCTGTGTTCTGTCAGATTAGGTGACCCATCAGATTAGGACCCCTCTGTCGGGGGAAGGGGGAAGAGTGTAACAGGAGGGGGCATAATGTGACAGGAGGGGGCAGAGTGTGTCAAGAGGGGCCATAATGTGACAGAAGGGGGCATAAAGTGACAGGAGGGGGGAAGAGTGTGGGTCACCTAATCTGACTGGTCACCTAATCTCCGTCAGATTAGGTGACCCATCAGATTATGACCCCTCTGTGATCTGTCAGATTAGGTGACCCATCAGATTTTGACCCCTCTGTGTTCTGTCAGATTAGGTGACCCATCAGATTATGACCCCTCTGTGTTCTGTCATATTAGGTGACCCATCAGATTATGACCCCTCTGTGTTCCGTCATATTAGGTGACCCATCAGATTAGGACCCCTCTGTGTTCCGTCAGATTAGGTGACCCATCAGATTATGACCCCTCTGTGATCTGTCAGATTAGGTGACCCATCCGATTTTGACCCCTCTGTGTTCTGTCAGATTAGGTGACCCATCAGATTATGACCCCTCTGTGTTCCGTCATATTAGGTGACCCATCAGATTAGGACCCCTCTGTGTTCCGTCAGATTGGGTGTCCCGTCAGATTAGGTGAC
Organism: Lithobates sylvaticus; assembly: GCA_028564925.1. Lineage (NCBI taxonomy): Eukaryota > Metazoa > Chordata > Amphibia > Anura > Ranidae > Lithobates > Lithobates sylvaticus. Next base: position 65,069,289 of record CM053033.1, on the reverse strand, counting down.
TCGTCAGAAGAGGGGTCCATCTGTGTGTTCCGTCAGATTAGGTGACCCGTCAGATTAGGACCCCTCTGTAGGGGGAAGGGGGAAGAGTGTAACAGGAGGGGGCATAATGTAACAGGAGGTGGAAGAGTGTAACAGGAGGGGCATAATGTGACAGGAGGGGGCAGAGTGTGTCAAGAGGGGCCATAATGTGACAGAAGGGGGCATAATGTGACAGGAGGGGGAAGAGTGTGGGTTACCTAATCTGACGGGTCACCTAATTAGGTGACCCATCAGATTATGACCCCTCTGTGATCTGTTAGATTAGGTGACCCATCAGATTTTGACCCCTCTGTGTTCCGTCAGATTAGGTGACCCATCAGATTATGACCCCTCTGTGTTCCGTCAGATTAGTTGACCCATCAGATTATGACCCATCTGTTATCCGTCAGATTAGGTGACCCATCAGATTAGGACCCCTCTGTGTTCTGTCAGATTAGGTGACCCATCAGATTATGACCCCTCTGTGTTCCGTCAGATTAGGTGACCCATCAGATTTTGACCCCTCTGTGTTCCGTCAGATTAGGTGACCCATAAGATTAGGACCCCTCTGTGTTCCGTCAGATTGGGTGTCCCGTCAGATTAGTTACTCGTCAGAAGAGGGGTCCTTCTGTGTTCCGTCAGATTAGGTGACCCATCAGATTAGGACCCCTCTGTAGGGGGAAGGGGGAAGAGTGTAACAGGAGGGGGCATAATGTGACAGGAGGGGGCAGAGTGTGTCAAGAGGGGCCATAATGTGACAGAAGGGGGCATAAAGTGACACAGAGGGGTCATAATCTGATGGGTCACCTAATCTGACGGAACACAGAGGGGTCAAAATCTGATGGGTCACCTAATCTAACAGATCACAGAGGGGTCATAATCTGATGGGTCACCTAATTAGGTGACCCGTCAGATTAGGTGACCCACACTCTTCCCCCTCCTGTCACATTATGCCCCCTTCTGTCACATTATGGCCCCTCGTGACACACTCTGCCCCCTCCGGTCACATTATGCCCCCTCCTGTTACACTCTTCCACCTCCTGTTACATTATGCCCCCTCCTGTTACACTCTTCCCCCTTCCCCCTACAGAGGGGTCCTAATCTGACGGGTCACCTAATCTGACGGAACACACAGATGGACCCCTCTTCTGACGAGTCACCTAATCTGACGGGACACCCAATCTGACGGAACACAGAGGGGTCCTAATCTGATGGGTCACCTAATATGACGGAACACAGAGGGGTCATAATCTGATGGGTCACCTAATATGACAGAACACAGATTAGTTGACCCATCAGATTATGACCCATCTGTTATCCGTCAGATTAGGTGACCCATCAGATTAGGACCCCTCTGTGTTCCATCAGATTATGACCCCTCTGTGTTCTGTCAGATTAGGTGACCCATCAGATTATGACCCTTCTGTGTTCCGTCAGATTAGGTGACCCATCAGATTATGTCCCCTCTGTGTTCCGTCAGATTAGGTGACCCATCAGATTTTGACCCCTCTGTGTAGGTGACCCATCAGATTATGACCCCTCTGTGATCCGTCAGATTATGTGACCCATCAGATTTTGACCCCTCTGTGTTCTGTCAGATTAGGTGACCCATCAGATTATGACCCCTCTGTGTTCCGTCAGATTAGGTGACCCATCAGATTTTGACCCTTCTGTGTTCCGTCAGATTAGGTGACCCATCAGATTATGACCCCTCTGTGATCTGTCAGATTATGTGACCCATCAGATGTTGACCCCTCTGTGTTCCGTCAGATTAGGTGACCCATCAGATTTTGACCCCTCTGTGTTCCGTCAGATTAGGTGACCCATCAGATTATGACCCCTCTGTGTTCTGTCAGATTAAGTGACCCATCAGATTAGGACCCCTCTGTGTTCTGTCATATTAGGTGACCCATCAGATTATGACCCCTCTGTGTTCCGTCAGATTAGGTGACCCATCAGATTAGGACCCCTCTGTGTTCCGTCAGATTGGGTGTCCCGTCAGATTAGGTGACTCGTCAGAAGAGGGGTCCATCTGTGTGTTCCGTCAGATTAGGTGACCCGTCAGATTAGGACCCCTCTGTAGGGGGAAGAGTGTAACAGGAGGGGGCATAATGTAACAGGAGGTGGAAGAGTGTAACAGGAGGGGGCATAATGTGACAGGAGGGGGAAGAGTGTGTCAAGAGGGGCCATAATGTGACAGAAGGGAGCATAATGTGACAGGAGGGGGAAGAGTGTGGGTCACCTAATCTGACGGGTCACCTAATCTCCGTCAGATTAGGTGACCCATCAGATTATGACCCCTCTGTGATCCGTTAGATTAGGTGACCCATCAGATTTTGACCCCTCTGTGTTCCGTCAGATTAGGTGACCCATCAGATTATGACCCCTCTGTGTTCTGTCAGATTAGGTGACCCATCAGATTATGACCCCTCTGTGTTCCGTCAGATTAGGTGACCCATCAGATTATGACCCCTCTGTGTTCTGTCAGATTAGGTGACCCATCAGATTATGACCCCTCTGTGTTCCGTCAGATTAGGTGACCCATCAGATTAGGACCCCTCTGTGTTCCGTCAGATTATGACCCCTGTGTTCTGTCAGATTAGGTGACCTAACAGATTATGACCCCTCTGTGTTCTGTCAGATTAGGTGACCCATCAGATTTTGACCCCTCTGTGTTCTGTCAGATTAGGTGACCCATCAGATTATGACCCCTCTGTGATCTGTTAGATTAGGTGACCCATCAGATTATGACCCCTCTGTGATCTGTCAGATTATGTGACCCATCAGATTTTGACCCCTCTGTGTTCTGTCAGATTAGGTGACCCATCAGATTATGACCCCTCTGTGTTCCGTCAGATTAGGTGACCCATCAGATTATGACCCCTCTGTGTTCCGTCAGATTAGGTGACCCATCAGATTTTGACCCCTCTGTGTTCCGTCAGATTAGGTGACCCATCAGATTATGACCCCTCTGTGTTCTGTCAGATTAGGTGACCCATAAGATTAGGACCCCTCTGTGTTCCGTCAGATTGGGTGTCCCGTCAGATTAGGTGACTCGTCAGAAGAGGGGTCCATCTGTGTTCCGTCAGATTAGGTGACCCGTCAGATTAGGACCCCCTCTGTAGGGGGAAGGGGGAAGAGTGTAACAGAAGGGGGAAGAGTGTGGGTCACCTAATCTGACGGGTCACCTAATCTCTGTCAGATTAGGTGACCCATCAGATTATGACCCCTCTGTGTTCTGTCAGATTAGGTGACCCATCAGATTATGACCCCTCTGTATTCAGTTAGATTAGGTGACCCATCAGATTATGACCCCTCTGCATTCCGTCAGATTAGTTGACCCATCAGATTATGACCCCTCTGTGTTCCGTCAGATTAGGTGACCCATCAGATTAGGACCCCTCTGTGTTCCGTCAGATTAGGTGACCCATCAGATTAGGACCCCTTTGTGATCTGTCAGATTAGGTGACCCATCAGATTATGACCCCTCTGTGTTCTGTCAGATTAAGTGACCCATCAGATTAGGACCCCTCTGTGTTCTGTCATATTAGGTGACCCATCAGATTAGGACCCCTCTGTGTTCCGTCAGATTAGGTGACCCATCAGATTAGGACCCCTCTGTGTTCCGTCAGATTGGGTGTCCCGTCAGATTAGGTGACTCGTCAGAAGAGGGGTCCATCTGTGTGTTCCGTCAGATTAGGTGACCCGTCAGATTAGGACCCCTCTGTAGGGGGAAGAGTGTAACAGGAGGGGGCATAATGTAACAGGAGGTGGAAGAGTGTAACAGGAGGGGGCATAATGTGACAGGAGGGGGCAGAGTGTGTCAAGAGGGGCCATAATGTGACAGAAGGGGGCATAATGTGACAGGAGGGGGAAGAGTGTGGGTCACCTAATCTGATGGGTCACCTAATCTCCGTCAGATTAGGTGACCCATCAGATTATGACCCCTCTGTGATCCGTTAGATTAGGTGACCCATCAGATTATGACCCCTCTGTGATCCGTTAGATTAGGTGACCCATCAGATTTTGACCCCTCTGTGTTCCGTCAGATTAGGTGACCCATCAGATTATGACCCCTCTGTGTTCCGTCAGATTAGTTGACCCATCAGATTATGACCCATCTGTTATCCGTCAGATTAGGTGACCCATCAGATTAGGACCCCTCTGTGTTCCATCAGATTAGGTGACCCATCAGATTATGACCCCTCTGTGTTCTGTCAGATTAGGTGACCCATCAGATTATGACCCCTCTGTGTTCCGTCAGATTAGGTGACCCATCAGATTATGACCCCTCTGTGTTCTGTCAGATTAGGTGACCCATAAGATTAGGACCCCTCTGTGTTCCGTCAGATTGGGTGTCCCGTCAGATTAGGTGACTCGTCAGAAGAGGGGTCCATCTGTGTTCCGTCAGATTAGGTGACCCATCAGATTAGGACCCCTCTGTAGGGGGAAGGGGGAAGAGTGTAACAGGAGGGGGCATAATGTGACAGGAGGGGGCAGAGTGTGTCAAGAGGGGCCATAATGTGACAGAAGGGGGCATAAAGTGACCGGAGGGGGGAAGAGTGTGGGTCACCTAATCTGACTGGTCACCTAATCTCCGTCAGATTAGGTGACCCATCAGATTATGACCCCTCTGTGTTCTGTCATATTAGGTGACCCATCAGATTATGACCCCTCTGTGTTCCGTCATATTAGGTGACCCATCAGATTAGGACCCCTCTGTGTTCCGTCAGATTAGGTGACCCATCAGATTATGACCCCTCTGTGATCTGTCAGATTAGGTGACCCATCCGATTTTGACCCCTCTGTGTTCTGTCAGATTAGGTGACCCATCAGATTATGACCCCTCTGTGTTCTGTCATATTAGGTGACCCATCAGATTATGACCCCTCTGTGTTCCGTCATATTAGGTGACCCATCAGATTAGGACCCCTCTGTGTTCCGTCAGATTGGGTGTCCCGTCAGATTAGGTGACTCGTCAGAAGAGGGGTCCATCTGTGTGTTCCGTCAGATTAGGTGACCCGTCAGATTAGGACCCCTCTGTAGGGGGAAGGGGGAAGAGTGTAACAGGAGGGGGCATAATGTAACAGGAGGTGGAAGAGTGTAACAGGAGGGGGCATAATGTGACAGGAGGGGGCAGAGTGTGTCAAGAGGGGCCATAATGTGACAGAAGGGGGCATAATGTGACAGGAGGGGGAAGAGTGTGGGTTACCTAATCTGACGGGTCACCTAATTAGGTGACCCATCAGATTATGACCCCTCTGTGATCTGTTAGATTAGGTGACCCATCAGATTTTGACCCCTCTGTGTTCCGTCAGATTAGGTGACCCATCAGATTATGACCCCTCTGTGTTCCGTCAGATTAGTTGACCCATCAGATTATGACCCATCTGTTATCCGTCAGATTAGGTGACCCATCAGATTAGGACCCCTCTGTGTTCTGTCAGATTAGGTGACCCATAAGATTAGGACCCCTCTGTGTTCCGTCAGATTGGGTGTCCCGTCAGATTAGGTGACTCGTCAGAAGAGGGGTCCTTCTGTGTTCCGTCAGATTAGGTGACCCATCAGATTAGGACCCCTCTGTAGGGGGAAGGGGGAAGAGTGTAACAGGAGGGGGCATAATGTGACAGGAGGGGGCAGAGTGTGTCAAGAGGGGCCATAATGTGACAGAAGGGGGCATAAAGTGACACAGAGGGGTCATAATCTGATGGGTCACCTAATCTGACGGAACACAGAGGGGTCAAAATCTGATGGGTCACCTAATCTAACAGATCACAGAGGGGTCATAGGGTGTGTCATAGGGTGGAATCATTAGGTGACCCATCAGATTATGACCCCTCTGTGATCCGTCAGATTATGTGACCCATCAGATTTTGACCCCTCTGTGTTCCGTCAGATTAGGTGACCCATCAGATTATGACCCCTCTGTGTTCCGTCAGATTAGTTGACCCATCAGATTAGGTGACCCATCAGATTTTGACCCCTCTGTGTTCCGTCAGATTAGGTGACCCATCAGATTATGACCCCTCTGTGATCCGTCAGATTATGTGACCCATCAGATTTTGACCCCTCTGTGTTCCGTCAGATTAGGTGACCCATCAGATTATGACCCCTCTGTGTTCCGTCAGATTAGTTGACCCATCAGATTATGACCCATCTGTTATCCGTCAGATTAGGTGACCCATCAGATTATGACCCCTCTGTGTTCCGTCAGATTAGTTGACCCATCAGATTAGGTGACCCATCAGATTTTAACCCTTCTGTGTTCCGTCAGATTAGGTGACCCATCAGATTATGACCCCTCTGTGATCCGTCAGATTATGTGACCCATCAGATTTTGACCCCTCTGTGTTCCGTCAGATTAGGTGACCCATCAGATTATGACCCCTCTGTGTTCCGTCAGATTAGTTGACCCATCAGATTATGACCCATCTGTTATCCGTCAGATTAGGTGACCCATCAGATTAGGACCCCTCTGTGTTCTGTCAGATTAGGTGACCCATCAGATTATGACCCCTCTGTGTTCCGTCAGATTAGGTGACCCATCAGATTTTGACCCCTCTGTGTTCCGTCAGATTAGGTGACCCATAAGATTAGGACCCCTCTGTGTTCCGTCAGATTGGGTGTCCCGTCAGATTAGGTGACTCGTCAGAAGAGGGGTCCTTCTGTGTTCCGTCAGATTAGGTGACCCATCAGATTAGGACCCCACTGTAGGGGGAAGGGGGAAGAGTGTAACAGGAGGAGGCATAATGTGACCCATCAGATTTTGACCCCTCTGTGTTCCGTCAGATTAGGTGACCCATCAGATTATGACCCCTCTGTGATCCGTCAGATTATGTGACCCATCAGATTTTGACCCCTCTGTGTTCCGTCAGATTAGGTGACCCATCAGATTATGACCCCTCTGTGTTCCGTCAGATTAGTTGACCCATCAGATTATGACCCATCTGTTATCCGTCAGATTAGGTGACCCATCAGATTAGGACCCCTCTGTGTTCTGTCAGATTAGGTGACCCATCAGATTATGACCCCTCTGTGTTCCGTCAGATTAGGTGACCCATCAGATTTTGACCCCTCTGTGTTCCGTCAGATTAGGTGACCCATAAGATTAGGACCCCTCTGTGTTCCGTCAGATTGGGTGTCCCGTCAGATTAGGTGACTCGTCAGAAGAGGGGTCCTTCTGTGTTCCGTCAGATTAGGTGACCCATCAGATTAGGACCCCTCTGTAGGGGGAAGGGGGAAGAGTGTAACAGGAGGGGGCATAATGTGACAGGAGGGGGCAGAGTGTGTCAAGAGGGGCCATAATGTGACAGAAGGGGGCATAAAGTGACACAGAGGGGTCATAATCTGATGGGTCACCTAATCTGACGGAACACAGAGGGGTCAAAATCTGATGGGTCACCTAATCTAACAGATCACAGAGGGGTCATAATCTGATGGGTCACCTAATTAGGTGACCCGTCAGATTAGGTGACCCACACTCTTCCCCCTCCTGTCACATTATGCTCGTCAGAAGAGGGGTCCATCTGTGTGTTCCGTCAGATTAGGTGACCCGTCAGATTAGGACCCCTCTGTGTTCCGTCAGATTAGTTGACCCATCAGATTATGACCCATCTGTTATCCGTCAGATTAGGTGACCCATCAGATTAGGACCCCTCTGTGTTCCATCAGATTATGACCCCTCTGTGTTCTGTCAGATTAGGTGACCCATCAGATTATGACCCCTCTGTGTTCCGTCAGATTAGGTGACCCATCAGATTTTGACCCCTCTGTGTTCCGTCAGATTAGGTGACCCATCAGATTTTGACCCCTCTGTGTTCCGTCAGATTAGGTGACCCATCAGATTATGACCCCTCTGTGATCCGTCAGATTATGTGACCCATCAGATTTTGACCCCTCTGTGTTCCGTCAGATTAGGTGACCCATCAGATTATGACCCCTCTGTGATCCGTCAGATTATGTGACCCATCAGATTGTGACCCCTCTGTGTTCCGTCAGATTAGGTGACCCATCAGATTATGACCCCTCTGTGTTCCGTCAGATTAGGTGACCCATCAGATTTTGACCCCTCTGTGTTCCGTCAGATTAGGTGACCCATCAGATTATGACCCCTCTGTGATCCGTCAGATTATGTGACCCATCAGATTTTGACCCCTCTGTGTTCCGTCAGATTAGGTGACCCATCAGATTATGACCCCTCTGTGTTCCGTCAGATTAGGTGACCCATCAGATTTTGACCCCTCTGTGTTCCGTCAGATTAGGTGACCCATCAGATTAGGACCCCTCTGTGTTCCGTCAGATTGGGTGTCCCGTCAGATTAGGTGACTCGTCAGAAGAGGGGTCCATCTGTGTGTTCCGTCAGATTAGGTGACCCGTCAGATTAGGACCCCTCTGTAGGGGGAAGAGTGTAACAGGAGGGGGCATAATGTAACAGGAGGTGGAAGAGTGTAACAGGAGGGGGCATAATGTGACAGGAGGGGGAAGAGTGTGTCAAGAGGGGCCATAATGTGACAGAAGGGAGCATAATGTGACAGGAGGGGGAAGAGTGTGGGTCACCTAATCTGACGGGTCACCTAATCTCCGTCAGATTAGGTGACCCATCAGATTATGACCCCTCTGTGATCCGTTAGATTAGGTGACCCATCAGATTTTGACCCCTCTGTGTTCCGTCAGATTAGGTGACCCATCAGATTATGACCCCTCTGTGTTCCGTCAGATTAGTTGACCCATCAGATTATGACCCATCTGTTATCCGTCAGATTAGGTGACCCATCAGATTAGGACCCCTCTGTGTTCCGTCAGATTAGGTGACCCATCAGATTATGACCCCTCTGTGTTCTGTCAGATTAGGTGACCCATCAGATTAGGACCCCTCTGTAGGGGGAAGGGGGAAGAGTGTAACAGGAGGGGGCATAATGTGACAGGAGGGGGCAGAGTGTGTCAAGAGGGGCCATAATGTGACAGAAGGGGGCATAAAGTGACAGGAGGGGGGAAGAGTGTGGGTCACCTAATCTGACTGGTCACCTAATCTCCGTCAGATTAGGTGACCCATCAGATTATGACCCCTCTGTGATCTGTCAGATTAGGTGACCCATCAGATTTTGACCCCTCTGTGTTCTGTCAGATTAGGTGACCCATCAGATTATGACCCCTCTGTGTTCTGTCATATTAGGTGACCCATCAGATTATGACCCCTCTGTGTTCCGTCATATTAGGTGACCCATCAGATTAGGACCCCTCTGTGTTCCGTCAGATTAGGTGACCCATCAGATTATGACCCCTCTGTGATCTGTCAGATTAGGTGACCCATCCGATTTTGACCCCTCTGTGTTCTGTCAGATTAGGTGACCCATCAGATTATGACCCCTCTGTGTTCCGTCATATTAGGTGACCCATCAGATTAGGACCCCTCTGTGTTCCGTCAGATTGGGTGTCCCGTCAGATTAGGTGACTCGTCAGAAGAGGGGTCCATCTGTGTGTTCCGTCAGATTAGGTGACCCGTCAGATTAGGACCCCTCTGTAGGGGGAAGGGGGAAGAGTGTAACAGGAGGGGGCATAATGTAACAGGAGGTGGAAGAGTGTAACAGGAGGGGGCATAATGTGACAGGAGGGGGCAGAGTGTGTCAAGAGGGGCCATAATGTGACAGAAGGGGGCATAATGTGACAGGAGGGGGAAGAGTGTGGGTTACCTAATCTGACGGGTCACCTAATTAGGTGACCCATCAGATTATGACCCCTCTGTGATCTGTTAGATTAGGTGACCCATCAGATTTTGACCCCTCTGTGTTCCGTCAGATTAGGTGACCCATCAGATTATGACCCCTCTGTGTTCCGTCAGATTAGTTGACCCATCAGATTATGACCCATCTGTTATCCGTCAGATTAGGTGACCCATCAGATTAGGACCCCTCTGTGTTCTGTCAGATTAGGTGACCCATCAGATTATGACCCCTCTGTGTTCCGTCAGATTAGCTGACCCATCAGATTTTGACCCCTCTGTGTTCCGTCAGATTAGGTGACCCATAAGATTAGGACCCCTCTGTGTTCCGTCAGATTGGGTGTCCCGTCAGATTAGGTGACTCGTCAGAAGAGGGGTCCTTCTGTGTTCCGTCAGATTAGGTGACCCATCAGATTAGGACCCCTCTGTAGGGGGAAGGGGGAAGAGTGTAACAGGAGGGGGCATAATGTGACAGGAGGGGGCAGAGTGTGTCAAGAGGGGCCATAATGTGACAGAAGGGGGCATAAAGTGACACAGAGGGGTCATAATCTGATGGGTCACCTAATCTGACGGAACACAGAGGGGTCAAAATCTGATGGGTCACCTAATCTAACAGATCACAGAGGGGTCATAATCTGATGGGTCACCTAATTAGGTGACCCGTCAGATTAGGTGACCCACACTCTTCCCCCTCCTGTCACATTATGCCCCCTTCTGTCACATTATGGCCCCTCTTGACACACTCTGCCCCCTCCTGTCACATTATGCCCCCTCCTGTTACACTCTTCCACCTCCTGTTACATTATGCCCCCTCCTGTTACACTCTTCCCCCTTCCCCCTACAGAGGGGTCCTAATCTGACGGGTCACCTAATCTGACGGAACACACAGATGGACCCCTCTTCTGACGAGTCACCTAATCTGACGGGACACCCAATCTGACGGAACACAGAGGGGTCCTAATCTGATGGGTCACCTAATATGACGGAACACAGAGGGGTCATAATCTGATGGGTCACCTAATATGACAGAACACAGATTAGTTGACCCATCAGATTATGACCCATCTGTTATCCGTCAGATTAGGTGACCCATCAGATTAGGACCCCTCTGTGTTCCATCAGATTATGACCCCTCTGTGTTCTGTCAGATTAGGTGACCCATCAGATTATGACCCTTCTGTGTTCCGTCAGATTAGGTGACCCATCAGATTTTGACCCCTCTGTGTTCCGTCAGATTAGGTGACCCATCAGATTTTGACCCCTCTGTGTAGGTGACCCATCAGATTATGACCCCTCTGTGATCCGTCAGATTATGTGACCCATCAGATTTTGACCCCTCTGTGTTCTGTCAGATTAGGTGACCCATCAGATTATGACCCCTCTGTGTTCCGTCAGATTAGGTGACCCATCAGATTTTGACCCTTCTGTGTTCCGTCAGATTAGGTGACCCATCAGATTATGACCCCTCTGTGATCTGTCAGATTATGTGACCCATCAGATGTTGACCCCTCTGTGTTCCGTCAGATTAGGTGACCCATCAGATTTTGACCCCTCTGTGTTCCGTCAGATTAGGTGACCCATCAGATTATGACCCCTCTGTGTTCTGTCAGATTAAGTGACCCATCAGATTAGGACCCCTCTGTGTTCTGTCATATTAGGTGACCCATCAGATTATGACCCCTCTGTGTTCCGTCAGATTAGGTGACCCATCAGATTAGGACCCCTCTGTGTTCCGTCAGATTGGGTGTCCCGTCAGATTAGGTGACTCGTCAGAAGAGGGGTCCATCTGTGTGTTCCGTCAGATTAGGTGACCCGTCAGATTAGGACCCCTCTGTAGGGGGAAGAGTGTAACAGGAGGGGGCATAATGTAACAGGAGGTGGAAGAGTGTAACAGGAGGGGGCATAATGTGACAGGAGGGGGAAGAGTGTGTCAAGAGGGGCCATAATGTGACAGAAGGGAGCATAATGTGACAGGAGGGGGAAGAGTGTGGGTCACCTAATCTGACGGGTCACCTAATCTCCGTCAGATTAGGTGACCCATCAGATTATGACCCCTCTGTGATCCGTTAGATTAGGTGACCCATCAGATTTTGACCCCTCTGTGTTCCGTCAGATTAGGTGACCCATCAGATTATGACCCCTCTGTGTTATGTCAGATTAGGTGACCCATCAGATTATGACCCCTCTGTGTTCCGTCAGATTAGGTGACCCATCAGATTATGACCCCTCTGTGTTCTGTCAGATTAGGTGACCCATCAGATTATGACCCCTCTGTGTTCCGTCAGATTAGGTGACCCATCAGATTAGGACCCCTCTGTGTTCCGTCAGATTATGACCCCTGTGTTCTGTCAGATTAGGTGACCTAACAGATTATGACCCCTCTGTGTTCTGTCAGATTAGGTGACCCATCAGATTTTGACCCCTCTGTGTTCTGTCAGATTAGGTGACCCATCAGATTATGACCCCTCTGTGATCTGTTAGATTAGGTGACCCATCAGATTATGACCCCTCTGTGATCTGTCAGATTATGTGACCCATCAGATTTTGACCCCTCTGTGTTCTGTCAGATTAGGTGACCCATCAGATTATGACCCCTCTGTGTTCCGTCAGATTAGGTGACCCATCAGATTATGACCCCTCTGTGTTCCGTCAGATTAGGTGACCCATCAGATTTTGACCCCTCTGTGTTCCGTCAGATTAGGTGACCCATCAGATTATGACCCCTCTGTGATCTGTCAGATTATGTGACCCATCAGATTTTGACCCCTCTGTGTTCTGTCAGATTAGGTGACCCATCAGATTATGACCCCTCTGTGTTCCGTCAGATTAGGTGACCCATTAGATTATGACCCCTCTGTGTTCTGTCAGATTAGGTGACCCATAAGATTAGGACCCCTCTGTGTTCCGTCAGATTGGGTGTCCCGTCAGATTAGGTGACTCGTCAGAAGAGGGGTCCATCTGTGTTCCGTCAGATTAGGTGACCCGTCAGATTAGGACCCCCTCTGTAGGGGGAAGGGGGAAGAGTGTAACAGAAGGGGGAAGAGTGTGGGTCACCTAATCTGACGGGTCACCTAATCTCTGTCAGATTAGGTGACCCATCAGATTATGACCCCTCTGTGTTCTGTCAGATTAGGTGACCCATCAGATTATGACCCCTCTGTGTTCAGTTAGATTAGGTGACCCATCAGATTATGACCCCTCTGCATTCCGTCAGATTAGTTGACCCATCAGATTATGACCCCTCTGTGTTCCGTCAGATTAGGTGACCCATCAGATTAGGACCCCTCTGTGTTCCGTCAGATTAGGTGACCCATCAGATTAGGACCCCTTGGTGATCTGTCAGATTAGGTGACCCATCAGATTATGACCCCTCTGTGTTCTGTCAGATTAAGTGACCCATCAGATTAGGACCCCTCTGTGTTCTGTCATATTAGGTGACCCATCAGATTAGGACCCCTCTGTGTTCCGTCAGATTAGGTGACCCATCAGATTAGGACCCCTCTGTGTTCCGTCAGATTGGGTGTCCCGTCAGATTAGGTGACTCGTCAGAAGAGGGGTCCATCTGTGTGTTCCGTCAGATTAGGTGACCCGTCAGATTAGGACCCCTCTGTAGGGGGAAGAGTGTAACAGGAGGGGGCATAATGTAACAGGAGGTGGAAGAGTGTAACAGGAGGGGGCATAATGTGACAGAAGGGGGCAGAGTGTGTCAAGAGGGGCCATAATGTGACAGAAGGGGGCATAATGTGACAGGAGGGGGAAGAGTGTGGGTCACCTAATCTGATGGGTCACCTAATCTCCGTCAGATTAGGTGACCCATCAGATTATGACCCCTCTGTGATCCGTTAGATTAGGTGACCCATCAGATTATGACCCCTCTGTGATCCGTTAGATTAGGTGACCCATCAGATTTTGACCCCTCTGTGTTCCGTCAGATTAGGTGACCCATCAGATTATGACCCCTCTGTGTTCCGTCAGATTAGTTGACCCATCAGATTATGACCCATCTGTTATCCGTCAGATTAGGTGACCCATCAGATTAGGACCCCTCTGTGTTCCGTCAGATTAGGTGACCCATCAGATTATGACCCCTCTGTGTTCTGTCAGATTAGGTGACCCATCAGATTATGACCCCTCTGTGTTCCGTCAGATTAGGTGACCCATCAGATTATGACCCCTCTGTGTTCTGTCAGATTAGGTGACCCATAAGATTAGGACCCCTCTGTGTTCCGTCAGATTGGGTGTCCCGTCAGATTAGGTGACTCGTCAGAAGAGGGGTCCATCTGTGTTCCGTCAGATTAGGTGACCCATCAGATTAGGACCCCTCTGTAGGGGGAAGGGGGAAGAGTGTAACAGGAGGGGGCATAATGTGACAGGAGGGGGCAGAGTGTGTCAAGAGGGGCCATAATGTGACAGAAGGGGGCATAAAGTGACAGGAGGGGGGAAGAGTGTGGGTCACCTAATCTGACTGGTCACCTAATCTCCGTCAGATTAGGTGACCCATCAGATTATGACCCCTCTGTGTTCTGTCATATTAGGTGACCCATCAGATTATGACCCCTCTGTGTTCCGTCATATTAGGTGACCCATCAGATTAGGACCCCTCTGTGTTCCGTCAGATTAGGTGACCCATCAGATTATGACCCCTCTGTGATCTGTCAGATTAGGTGACCCATCCGATTTTGACCCCTCTGTGTTCTGTCAGATTAGGTGACCCATCAGATTATGACCCCTCTGTGTTCTGTCATATTAGGTGACCCATCAGATTATGACCCCTCTGTGTTCCGTCATATTAGGTGACCCATCAGATTAGGACCCCTCTGTGTTCCGTCAGATTGGGTGTCCCGTCAGATTAGGTGACTCGTCAGAAGAGGGGTCCATCTGTGTGTTCCGTCAGATTAGGTGACCCGTCAGATTAGGACCCCTCTGTAGGGGGAAGAGTGTAACAGGAGGGGGCATAATGTAACAGGAGGTGGAAGAGTGTAACAGGAGGGGGCATAATGTGACAGGAGGGGGCAGAGTGTGTCAAGAGGGGCCATAATGTGACAGAAGGGGGCATAATGTGACAGGAGGGGGAAGAGTGTGGGTTACCTAATCTGACGGGTCACCTAATTAGGTGACCCATCAGATTATGACCCCTCTGTGATCTGTTAGATTAGGTGACCCATCAGATTTTGACCCCTCTGTGTTCCGTCAGATTAGGTGACCCATCAGATTATGACCCCTCTGTGTTCCGTCAGATTAGTTGACCCATCAGATTATGACCCATCTGTTATCCGTCAGATTAGGTGACCCATCAGATTAGGACCCCTCTGTGTTCTGTCAGATTAGGTGACCCATCAGATTATGACCCCTCTGTGTTCCGTCAGATTAGGTGACCCATCAGATTTTGACCCCTCTGTGTTCCGTCAGATTAGGTGACCCATAAGATTAGGACCCCTCTGTGTTCCGTCAGATTGGGTGTCCCGTCAGATTAGGTGACTCGTCAGAAGAGGGGTCCTTCTGTGTTCCGTCAGATTAGGTGACCCATCAGATTAGGACCCCTCTGTAGGGGGAAGGGGGAAGAGTGTAACAGGAGGGGGCATAATGTGACAGGAGGGGGCAGAGTGTGTCAAGAGGGGCCATAATGTGACAGAAGGGGGCATAAAGTGACACAGAGGGGTCATAATCTGATGGGTCACCTAATCTGACGGAACACAGAGGGGTCAAAATCTGATGGGTCACCTAATCTAACAGATCACAGAGGGGTCATAGGGTGTGTCATAGGGTGGAATCATTAGGTGACCCATCAGATTATGACCCCTCTGTGATCCGTCAGATTATGTGACCCATCAGATTTTGACCCCTCTGTGTTCCGTCAGATTAGGTGACCCATCAGATTATGACCCCTCTGTGTTCCGTCAGATTAGTTGACCCATCAGATTAGGTGACCCATCAGATTTTGACCCCTCTGTGTTCCGTCAGATTAGGTGACCCATCAGATTATGACCCCTCTGTGATCCGTCAGATTATGTGACCCATCAGATTTTGACCCCTCTGTGTTCCGTCAGATTAGGTGACCCATCAGATTATGACCCCTCTGTGTTCCGTCAGATTAGTTGACCCATCAGATTATGACCCATCTGTTATCCGTCAGATTAGGTGACCCATCAGATTATGACCCCTCTGTGTTCCGTCAGATTAGTTGACCCATCAGATTAGGTGACCCATCAGATTTTAACCCTTCTGTGTTCCGTCAGATTAGGTGACCCATCAGATTATGACCCCTCTGTGATCCGTCAGATTATGTGACCCATCAGATTTTGACCCCTCTGTGTTCCGTCAGATTAGGTGACCCATCAGATTATGACCCCTCTGTGTTCCGTCAGATTAGTTGACCCATCAGATTATGACCCATCTGTTATCCGTCAGATTAGGTGACCCATCAGATTAGGACCCCTCTGTGTTCTGTCAGATTAGGTGACCCATCAGATTATGACCCCTCTGTGTTCCGTCAGATTAGGTCACCCATCAGATTTTGACCCCTCTGTGTTCCGTCAGATTAGGTGACCCATAAGATTAGGACCCCTCTGTGTTCCGTCAGATTGGGTGTCCCGTCAGATTAGGTGACTCGTCAGAAGAGGGGTCCTTCTGTGTTCCGTCAGATTAGGTGACCCATCAGATTAGGACCCCACTGTAGGGGGAAGGGGGAAGAGTGTAACAGGAGGAGGCATAATGTGACCCATGAGATTTTGACCCCTCTGTGTTCCGTCAGATTAGGTGACCCATCAGATTATGACCCCTCTGTGATCCGTCAGATTATGTGACCCATCAGATTTTGACCCCTCTGTGTTCCGTCAGATTAGGTGACCCATCAGATTATGACCCCTCTGTGTTCCGTCAGATTAGTTGACCCATCAGATTATGACCCATCTGTTATCCGTCAGATTAGGTGACCCATCAGATTAGGACCCCTCTGTGTTCTGTCAGATTAGGTGACCCATCAGATTATGACCCCTCTGTGTTCCGTCAGATTAGGTGACCCATCAGATTTTGACCCCTCTGTGTTCCGTCAGATTAGGTGACCCATAAGATTAGGACCCCTCTGTGTTCCGTCAGATTGGGTGTCCCGTCAGATTAGGTGACTCGTCATAAGAGGGGTCCTTCTGTGTTCCGTCAGATTAGGTGACCCATCAGATTAGGACCCCTCTGTAGGGGGAAGGGGGAAGAGTGTAACAGGAGGGGGCATAATGTGACAGGAGGGGGCAGAGTGTGTCAAGAGGGGCCATAATGTGACAGAAGGGGGCATAAAGTGACACAGAGGGGTCATAATCTGATGGGTCACCTAATCTGACGGAACACAGAGGGGTCAAAATCTGATGGGTCACCTAATCTAACAGATCACAGAGGGGTCATAATCTGATGGGTCACCTAATTAGGTGACCCGTCAGATTAGGTGACCCACACTCTTCCCCCTCCTGTCACATTATGCTCGTCAGAAGAGGGGTCCATCTGTGTGTTCCGTCAGATTAGGTGACCCGTCAGATTAGGACCCCTCTGTGTTCCGTCAGATTAGTTGACCCATCAGATTATGACCCATCTGTTATCCGTCAGATTAGGTGACCCATCAGATTAGGACCCCTCTGTGTTCCATCAGATTATGACCCCTCTGTGTTCTGTCAGATTAGGTGACCCATCAGATTATGACCCCTCTGTGTTCCGTCAGATTAGGTGACCCATCAGATTTTGACCCCTCTGTGTTCCGTCAGATTAGGTGACCCATCAGATTTTGACCCCTCTGTGTTCCGTCAGATTAGGTGACCCATCAGATTATGACCCCTCTGTGATCCGTCAGATTATGTGACCCATCAGATTTTGACCCCTCTGTGTTCCGTCAGATTAGGTGACCCATCAGATTATGACCCCTCTGTGATCCGTCAGATTATGTGACCCATCAGATTTTGACCCCTCTGTGTTCCGTCAGATTAGGTGACCCATCAGATTATGACCCCTCTGTGTTCCGTCAGATTAGGTGACCCATCAGATTTTGACCCCTCTGTGTTCCGTCAGATTAGGTGACCCATCAGATTATGACCCCTCTGTGATCCGTCAGATTATGTGACCCATCAGATTTTGACCCCTCTGTGTTCCGTCAGATTAGGTGACCCATCAGATTATGACCCCTCTGTGTTCCGTCAGATTAGGTGACCCATCAGATTTTGACCCCTCTGTGTTCCGTCAGATTAGGTGACCCATCAGATTAGGACCCCTCTGTGTTCCGTCAGATTGGGTGTCCCGTCAGATTAGGTGACTCGTCAGAAGAGGGGTCCATCTGTGTGTTCCGTCAGATTAGGTGACCCGTCAGATTAGGACCCCTCTGTAGGGGGAAGAGTGTAACAGGAGGGGGCATAATGTAACAGGAGGTGGAAGAGTGTAACAGGAGGGGGGCATAATGTGACAGGAGGGGGAAGAGTGTGTCAAGAGGGGCCATAATGTGACAGAAGGGAGCATAATGTGACAGGAGGGGGAAGAGTGTGGGTCACCTAATCTGACGGGTCACCTAATCTCCGTCAGATTAGGTGACCCATCAGATTATGACCCCTCTGTGATCCGTTAGATTAGGTGACCCATCAGATTTTGACCCCTCTGTGTTCCGTCAGATTAGGTGACCCATCAGATTATGACCCCTCTGTGTTCCGTCAGATTAGTTGACCCATCAGATTATGACCCATCTGTTATCCGTCAGATTAGGTGACCCATCAGATTAGGACCCCTCTGTGTTCCGTCAGATTAGGTGACCCATCAGATTATGACCCCTCTGTGTTCTGTCAGATTAGGTGACCCATCAGATTAGGACCCCTCTGTAGGGGGAAGGGGGAAGAGTGTAACAGGAGGGGGCATAATGTGACAGGAGGGGGCAGAGTGTGTCAAGAGGGGCCATAATGTGACAGAAGGGGGCATAAAGTGACAGGAGGGGGGAAGAGTGTGGGTCACCTAATCTGACTGGTCACCTAATCTCCGTCAGATTAGGTGACCCATCAGATTATGACCCCTCTGTGATCTGTCAGATTAGGTGACCCATCAGATTTTGACCCCTCTGTGTTCTGTCAGATTAGGTGACCCATCAGATTATGACCCCTCTGTGTTCTGTCATATTAGGTGACCCATCAGATTATGACCCCTCTGTGTTCCGTCATATTAGGTGACCCATCAGATTAGGACCCCTCTGTGTTCCGTCAGATTAGGTGACCCATCAGATTATGACCCCTCTGTGATCTGTCAGATTAGGTGACCCATCCGATTTTGACCCCTCTGTGTTCTGTCAGATTAGGTGACCCATCAGATTATGACCCCTCTGTGTTCCGTCATATTAGGTGACCCATCAGATTAGGACCCCTCTGTGTTCCGTCAGATTGGGTGTCCCGTCAGATTAGGTGACTCGTCAGAAGAGGGGTCCATCTGTGTGTTCCGTCAGATTAGGTGACCCGTCAGATTAGGACCCCTCTGTAGGGGGAAGGGGGAAGAGTGTAACAGGAGGGGGCATAATGTAACAGGAGGTGGAAGAGTGTAACAGGAGGGGGCATAATGTGACAGGAGGGGGCAGAGTGTGTCAAGAGGGGCCATAATGTGACAGAAGGGGGCATAATGTGACAGGAGGGGGAAGAGTGTGGGTTACCTAATCTGACGGGTCACCTAATTAGGTGACCCATCAGATTATGACCCCTCTGTGATCTGTTAGATTAGGTGACCCATCAGATTTTGACCCCTCTGTGTTCCGTCAGATTAGGTGACCCATCAGATTATGACCCCTCTGTGTTCCGTCAGATTAGTTGACCCATCAGATTATGACCCATCTGTTATCCGTCAGATTAGGTGACCCATCAGATTAGGACCCCTCTGTGTTCTGTCAGATTAGGTGACCCATCAGATTATGACCCCTCTGTGTTCCGTCAGATTAGGTGACCCATCAGATTTTGACCCCTCTGTGTTCCGTCAGATTAGGTGACCCATAAGATTAGGACCCCTCTGTGTTCCGTCAGATTGGGTGTCCCGTCAGATTAGGTGACTCGTCAGAAGAGGGGTCCTTCTGTGTTCCGTCAGATTAGGTGACCCATCAGATTAGGACCCCTCTGTAGGGGGAAGGGGGAAGAGTGTAACAGGAGGGGGCATAATGTGACAGGAGGGGGCAGAGTGTGTCAAGAGGGGCCATAATGTGACAGAAGGGGGCATAAAGTGACACAGAGGGGTCATAATCTGATGGGTCACCTAATCTGACGGAACACAGAGGGGTCAAAATCTGATGGGTCACCTAATCTAACAGATCACAGAGGGGTCATAATCTGATGGGTCACCTAATTAGGTGACCCGTCAGATTAGGTGACCCACACTCTTCCCCCTCCTGTCACATTATGCCCCCTTCTGTCACATTATGGCCCCTCTTGACACACTCTGCCCCCGCCTGTCACATTATGCCCCCTCCTGTTACACTCTTCCACCTCCTGTTACATTATGCCCCCTCCTGTTACACTCTTCCCCCTTCCCCCTACAGAGGGGTCCTAATCTGACGGGTCACCTAATCTGACGGAACACACAGATGGACCCCTCTTCTGACGAGTCACCTAATCTGACGGGACACCCAATCTGACGGAACACAGAGGGGTCCTAATCTGATGGGTCACCTAATATGACGGAACACAGAGGGGTCATAATCTGATGGGTCACCTAATATGACAGAACACAGATTAGTTGACCCATCAGATTATGACCCATCTGTTATCCGTCAGATTAGGTGACCCATCAGATTAGGACCCCTCTGTGTTCCATCAGATTATGACCCCTCTGTGTTCTGTCAGATTAGGTGACCCATCAGATTATGACCCTTCTGTGTTCCGTCAGATTAGGTGACCCATCAGATTTTGACCCCTCTGTGTTCCGTCAGATTAGGTGACCCATCAGATTTTGACCCCTCTGTGTAGGTGACCCATCAGATTATGACCCCTCTGTGATCCGTCAGATTATGTGACCCATCAGATTTTGACCCCTCTGTGTTCTGTCAGATTAGGTGACCCATCAGATTATGACCCCTCTGTGTTCCGTCAGATTAGGTGACCCATCAGATTTTGACCCTTCTGTGTTCCGTCAGATTAGGTGACCCATCAGATTATGACCCCTCTGTGATCTGTCAGATTATGTGACCCATCAGATGTTGACCCCTCTGTGTTCCGTCAGATTAGGTGACCCATCAGATTTTGACCCCTCTGTGTTCCGTCAGATTAGGTGACCCATCAGATTATGACCCCTCTGTGTTCTGTCAGATTAAGTGACCCATCAGATTAGGACCCCTCTGTGTTCTGTCATATTAGGTGACCCATCAGATTATGACCCCTCTGTGTTCTGTCAGATTAGGTGACCCATCAGATTAGGACCCCTCTGTGTTCCGTCAGATTGGGTGTCCCGTCAGATTAGGTGACTCGTCAGAAGAGGGGTCCATCTGTGTGTTCCGTCAGATTAGGTGACCCGTCAGATTAGGACCCCTCTGTAGGGGGAAGAGTGTAACAGGAGGGGGCATAATGTAACAGGAGGTGGAAGAGTGTAACAGGAGGGGGCATAATGTGACAGGAGGGGGAAGAGTGTGTCAAGAGGGGCCATAATGTGACAGAAGGGAGCATAATGTGACAGGAGGGGGAAGAGTGTGGGTCACCTAATCTGACGGGTCACCTAATCTCCGTCAGATTAGGTGACCCATCAGATTATGACCCCTCTGTGATCCGTTAGATTAGGTGACCCATCAGATTTTGACCCCTCTGTGTTCCGTCAGATTAGGTGACCCATCAGATTATGACCCCTCTGTGTTCCGTCAGATTAGTTGACCCATCAGATTATGACCCATCTGTTATCCGTCAGATTAGGTGACCCATCAGATTAGGACCCCTCTGTGTTCCGTCAGATTAGGTGACCCATCAGATTATGACCCCTCTGTGTTCTGTCAGATTAGGTGACCCATCAGATTATGACCCCTCTGTGTTCCGTCAGATTAGGTGACCCATCATATTATGACCCCTCTGTGTTCTGTCAGATTAGGTGACCCATAAGATTAGGACCCCTCTGTGTTCCGTCAGATTGGGTGTCCCGTCAGATTAGGTGACTCGTCAGAAGAGGGGTCCATCTGTGTTCTGTCAGATTAGGTGACCCATCAGATTAGGACCCCTCTGTAGGGGGAAGGGGGAAGAGTGTAACAGGAGGGGGCATAATGTAACAGGAGGTGGACCCATCAGATTATGACCCCTCTGTGATCTGTCAGATTAGGTGACCAATCAGATTATGACCCCTCTGTGTTCCGTCAGATTAGGTGACCCATCAGATTATGACCCCTCTGTGATCTGTCAGATTATGTGACCCATCAGATTTTGACCCCTCTGTGTTCTGTCAGATTAGGTGACCCATCAGATTATGACCCCTCTGTGTTCCGTCAGATTAGGTGACCCATCAGATTATGACCCCTCTGTGTTCCCCTCTGTGATCTGTCAGATTATGTGACCCATCAGATTTTGACCCCTCTGTGTTCTGTCAGATTAGGTGACCCATCAGATTATGACCCCTCTGTGTTCCGTCAGATTAGGTGACCCATCAGATTATGACCCCTCTGTGTTCCCCTCTGTGATCTGTCAGATTATGTGACCCATCAGATTTTGACCCCTCTGTGTTCTGTCAGATTAGGTGACCCATCAGATTATGACCCCTCTGTGTTCCGTCAGATTAGGTGACCCATCAGATTATGACCCCTCTGTGTTCCGTCAGATTAGGTGACCCATCAGATTTTGACCCCTCTGTGTTCCGTCAGATTAGGTGACCCATCAGATTTTGACCCCTCTGTGTTCCGTCAGATTAGGTGTAGGGGGAAGAGTGTAACAGGAGGGGGCATAATGTAACAGGAGGTGGAAGAGTGTAACAGGAGGGGGCATAATGTGACAAGAGGGGGAAGAGTGTGTCAAGAGGGGCCATAATGTGACAGAAGGGAGCATAATGTGACAGGAGGGGGAAGAGTGTGGGTCACCTAATCTGACGGGTCACCTAATCTCCGTCAGATTAGGTGACCCATCAGATTATGACCCCTCTGTGATCCGTTAGATTAGGTGACCCATCAGATTTTGACCCCTCTGTGTTCCGTCAGATTAGGTGACCCATCAGATTATGACCCCTCTGTGTTCCGTCAGATTAGTTGACCCATCAGATTATGACCCATCTGTTATCCGTCAGATTAGGTGACCCATCAGATTAGGACCCCTCTGTGTTCCGTCAGATTAGGTGACCCATAAGATTAGGACCCCTCTGTGTTCCGTCAGATTGGGTGTCCCGTCAGATTAGGTGACTCGTCAGAAGAGGGGTCCATCTGTGTTCCGTCAGATTAGGTGACCCATCAGATTAGGACCCCTCTGTAGGGGGAAGGGGGAAGAGTGTAACAGGAGGGGGCATAATGTAACAGGAGGTGGACCCATCAGATTATGACCCCTCTGTGATCTGTCAGATTAGGTGACCAATCAGATTATGACCCCTCTGTGTTCTGTCAGATTAGGTGACCCATCAGATTAGGACCCCTCTGTGTTCCGTCAGATTAGGTGTCCCGTCAGATTAGGTGACTCGTCAGAAGAGGGACCCCTCTGTAGGGGGAAGGGGGAAGAGTGTAAAAGGAGGGGGCATAATGTAACAGGAGGGGGCATAATGTGACAGAAGGGGGCAGAGTGTGACAGGAGGGGGCATAATGTGACAGGAGGGGGCAGAGTGTGGTTCACCTAATCTGACGGGTCACCTAATCTCCGTCAGATTAGGTGACCCATGAGATTATGACCCCTCTGTGATCTGTCAGATTAGGTGACCCATCAGATTAGGACCCCTCTGTGTTCCGTCAGATTAGGTGTCCCGTCAGATTAGGTGACTCGTCAGAAGAGGGGTCCATCTGTGTTCCGTCAGATTAGGTGACCCGTCAGATTAGGACCCCCTCTGTAGGGGGAAGGGGGAAGAGTGTAACAGAAGGGGGAAGAGTGTGGGTCACCTAATCTGACGGGTCACCTAATCTCCGTCAGATTAGGTGACCCATCAGATTATGACCCCTCTGTGTTCTGTCAGATTAGGTGACCCATCAGATTTGGACCCCTCTGTGTTCCGTCAGATTAGTTGACCCATCAGATTTTGACCCCTCTGTGTTCCGTCAGATTAGTTGACCCATCAGATTATGACCCCTCTGTGTTCCGTCAGATTAAGTGACCCATCAGATTAGGACCCCTCTGTGTTCTGTCAGATTATGACCCCTCTGTGTTCCGTCAGATTAGGTGACCCATCAGATTAGGACCCCTCTGTGTTCCGTCAGATTAGGTGACCCATCAGATTAGGACCCCTCTGTGTTCCGTCAGATTAGGTGACCCATCAGATTAGGACCCCTCTGTGTTCCGTCAGATTAGGTGACCCATCAGATTAGGACCCCTCTGTGTTCCATCAGATTAGGTGACCCATCAGATTAGGACCCCTCTGTGTTCCGTCAGATTAGGTGACCCATCAGATTAGGACCCCTCTGTGTTCTGTCAGATTAGGTGATCCATCAGATTAGGACCCCTCTGTGTTCCGTCAGATTAGGTGTCCCGTCAGATTAGGTGACTCGTCAGAAGAGGGGTCCATCTGTGTTCCGTCAGATTAGGTGACCCGTCAGATTAGGACCCCCTCTGTAGGGGGAAGGGGGAAGAGTGTAACAGAAGGGGGAAGAGTGTGGGTCACCTAATCTGACGGGTCACCTAATCTCCGTCAGATTAGGTGACCCATCAGATTATGACCCCTCTGTGTTCTGTCAGATTAGGTGACCCATCAGATTTTGACCCCTCTGTGTTCCGTCAGATTAGTTGACCCATCAGATTTTGACCCCTCTGTGTTCCGTCAGATTAGTTGACCCATCAGATTATGACCCCTCTGTGTTCCGTCAGATTAAGTGACCCATCAGATTAGGACCCCTCTGTGTTCTGTCAGATTATGACCCCTCTGTGTTCCGTCAGATTAGGTGACCCATCAGATTAGGACCCCTCTGTGTTCCGTCAGATTAGGTGACCCATCAGATTAGGACCCCTCTGTGTTCCGTCAGATTAGTTGACCCATCAGATTAGGACTCCTCTGTGTTCTGTCAGATTAGGTGTACCATCAGATTAGGACCCCTCTGTGTTCTGTCAGATTAGGTGTCCCGTCAGATAAGGACCCCTCTGTGTTCCGTCAGATTAGGTGACCCGTCAGATTAGGACCCCTCTGTAGGGGGAAGAGTGTAACAGGAGGGGGCATAATGTGACAGGAGGGGGCAGAGTGTGACAGGAGGGGGCATAATGTGACAGGAGGAGGCATAGTGTGACAGGAGGGGCCATAATGTAACAGAAGGGGGCATAATGTGACAGGAGGGGGAAGAGTGTGGGTCACCTAATCTTACGGGTCACCTAATCTCTGTCAGATTAGGTGAACCATCAGATTATGACCCCTCTGTGTTCAGTCAGATTAGGTGACCCATCAGATTATGACCCCTCTGTGATCTGTTAGATTAGGTGACCCATCAGATTTTGACCCCTCTGTGTTCTATCAGATTAGTTGACCCATCAGATTAGGACCCCTCTGTGTTCTGTCAGATTAGGTGACCCATCAGATTAGGACCCCTCTGTGTTCCGTCAGATTGGGTGTCCCGTCAGATTAGGACCCCTCTGTGTTCCGTCAGATTAGGTGACCCATCAGATTAGGACCCCTCTGTGTTCCGTCAGATTAGGTGACCCATCAGATTAGGACCTTTCTGTGTTCCGTCAGATTAGGTGACCCATCAGATTAGGACCCCTCTGTGTTCTGTCAGATTAGGTGACCCATCAGATTTTGACCCCTCTGTGTTCCGTCAGATTAGTTGACCCATCAGATTTTGACCCCTCTGTGTTCCGTCAGATTAGTTGACCCATCAGATTAGGACCCCTCTGTGTTCCGTCAGATTAAGTGACCCATCAGATTAGGACCCCTCTGTGTTCTGTCAGATTATGACCCCTCTGTGTTCCGTCAGATTAGGTGACCCATCAGATTAGGACCCCTCTGTGTTCCGTCAGATTAGGTGACCCATCAGATTAGGACCCCTCTGTGTTCCGTCAGATTAGTTGACCCATCAGATTAGGACTCCTCTGTGTTCTGTCAGATTAGGTGTACCATCAGATTAGGACCCCTCTGTGTTCTGTCAGATTAGGTGTCCCGTCAGATAAGGACCCCTCTGTGTTCCGTCAGATTAGGTGACCCGTCAGATTAGGACCCCCTCTGTAGGGGGAAGAGTGTAACAGGAGGGGGCATAATGTGACAGGAGGGGGCAGAGTGTGACAGGAGGGGGCATAATGTGACAGGAGGAGGCATAGTGTGACAGGAGGGGCCATAATGTAACAGAAGGGGGCATAATGTGACAGGAGGGGGAAGAGTGTGGGTCACCTAATCTTACGGGTCACCTAATCTCTGTCAGATTAGGTGAACCATCAGATTATGACCCCTCTGTGTTCAGTCAGATTAGGTGACCCATCATATTATGACCCCTCTGTGATCTGTTAGATTAGGTGACCCATCAGATTTTGACCCCTCTGTGTTCTATCAGATTAGTTGACCCATCAGATTAGGACCCCTCTGTGTTCTGTCAGATTAGGTGACCCATCAGATTAGGACCCCTCTGTGTTCCGTCAGATTGGGTGTCCCGTCAGATTAGGACCCCTCTGTGTTCCGTCAGATTAGGTGACCCATCAGATTAGGACCCCTCTGTGTTCCGTCAGATTAGGTGACCCATCAGATTAGGACCTTTCTGTGTTCCGTCAGATTAGGTGACCCATCAGATTAGGACCCCTCTGTGTTCTGTCAGATTAGGTGACCCATCAGATTAGGACCCCTCTGTGTTCCGTCAGATTAAGTGACCCATCAGATTAGGACCCCTCTGTGTTCTGTCAGATTAGGTGACCCATCAGATTAGGACCCCTCTGTGTTCCGTCAGATTCGGTGTCCCATCAGATTAGGACCCCTCTGTGTTCCGTCAGATTAGTTGACCCATCAGATTAGGACCCCTCTGTGTTCCGTCAGATTAGGTGACCCATCAGATTAGGACCCCTCTGTGTTCCATCAGATTAGGTGACCCATCAGATTAGGACCCCTCTGTGTTCTGTCAGATTAGGTGACTTGTCAGAAGAGGGGTCCATCTGTGTTCCGTCAGATTAGGTGACCCGTCAGATTAGGACCCCTCTGTAGGGGGAAGGGGGAAGAGTGTAACAGGAGGGGGCATAATGTAACAGGAGGGGTTAGAGTGTAACAGGAGGGGGGCATAATGTGACAGGAGGGGGCAGAGTGTGTCAAGAGGGGCCATAATGTGACAGAAGGGGGCATAATGTGACAGAAAGGGGAAGAGTGTGGGTCACCTAATCTGACGGGTCACCTAATCTCCGTCAGATTAGGTGACCCATCAGATTATGACCCCTCTGTGTTCTGTCAGATTAGGTGACTCATCAGATTATTACCCCTCTGTGTTCAGTCAGATTAGGTGACCCATCAGATTATGACCCCTCTGTGATCTGTTAGATTAGGTGACCCATCAGATTTTGACCCCTCTGTGTTCCGTCAGATTAATTGACCCATCAGATTATGACCCCTCTGTGTTCCGTCAGATTAGGTGACCCATCAGATTAGGACCCCTCTGTATTCTGTCAGATTAGTTGACCCATCAGATTAGGACCCCTCTGTGTTCCGTCAGATTAGGTGACCCATCAGATTAGGACCCCTCTGTGTTTCGTCAGATTAGTTGACCCATCAGAGGGGGCATAATGTGACAGGAGGGGGCAGAGTGTGTCAAGAGGGGCCATAATGTGACAGAAGGGGGCATAATGTGACAGGAGGGGGAAGAGTGTGGGTCACCTAATATGACGGGTCACCTAATCTCCGTCAGATCAGATCAGATTAGGTGACCCATCAGATTATGACCCCTCTGTGATCTGTTAGATAAGGTGTACCTTCAGATTAGGACCCCTCTGTGTTCTGTCACATTAGGTGTCCCGTCAGATTAGGACCCCTCTGTGTTCCATCAGATTAGGTGTCCCGTCAGATTAGGTGACTCATCAGAAGAGGGGTCCATCTGTGTTCCGTCAGATTAGGTGACCCGTCAGATTAGGACCCCCTCTGTAGGGGGAAGGGGGCATAATGTAACAGGAGGGGGCAGAGTGTGACAGGAGGGGCCATAATGTGACAGAAGGGGGCATAATGTGACAGGAGGGGGAAGAGTGTGGGTCACCAAATCTGACGGGTCACCTAATCTCCGTCAGATTAGGTGCCCCGTCAGATTATGACCCCTCTGTGTTCTGTCAGATTAGGTGTACCATCAGATTAGGACCCCTCTGTGTTCTGTCAGATTAGGTGTCCCGTCAGATTAGGACCCCTCTGTGTTCCGTCAGATTAGGTGTCCCGTCAGATTAGGTGACTCGTCAGAAGAGGTGTCCATCTGTGTTCCGTCAGATTAGGTGACCCGTCAGATTAGGACCCCGTCTGTAGGGGGAAGGGGGAAGAGTGTAACAGGAGGGGGCATAATGGGACAGGAGGGGGCAGAGTGTGACAGGAGGGGGCATAATGTGACAGAAGGGGGCATAATGTGACAGGAGGGGGAAGAGTGTGGGTCACCTAATCTGACGGGTCACCTAATCTCCGTCAGATTAGGTGACCCATCAGATTATGACCCCTCTGTGATCTGTTAGATTAGGTGACCCATCTGATTTTGACCCCTCTGTATTCTGTCAGATTAGTTGACCCATCAGATTATGACCCCTCTGTGTTCTGTCAGATTAGGTGACCCATCAGATTAGGACCCCTCTGTGTTCCGTCAGATTAGGTGACCCATCAGATTATGACCCCTCTGTGGTCCGTCAGATTAGGTGACCCATCAGATTAGGACCGTCAGATTAGGTGTACCATCAGATTAGGACCCCTCTGTGTTCCGTCAGATTAGGACCCCTCTGTGTTCCGTCAGATTCGGTGTCCCATCAGATTAGGACCCCTCTGTGTTCCGTCAGATTAGTTGACCCATCAGATTAGGACCCCTCTGTGTTCCGTCAGATTAGGTGACCCATCAGATTAGGACCCCTCTGTGTTCCATCAGATTAGGTGACCCATCAGATTAGGACCCCTCTGTGTTCTGTCAGATTAGGTGACTCGTCAGAAGAGGGGTCCATCTGTGTTCCGTCAGATTAGGTGACCCGTCAGATTAGGACCCCTCTGTAGGGGGAAGGGGGAAGAGTGTAACAGGAGGGGGCATAATGTAACAGGAGGGGTTAGAGTGTAACAGGAGGGGGGCATAATGTGACAGGAGGGGGCAGAGTGTGTCAAGAGGGGCCATAATGTGACAGAAGGGGGCATAATGTGACAGAAAGGGGAAGAGTGTGGGTCACCTAATCTGACGGGTCACCTAATCTCCGTCAGATTAGGTGACCCATCAGATTATGACCCCTCTGTGTTCTGTCAGATTAGGTGACTCATCAGATTATTACCCCTCTGTGTTCAGTCAGATTAGGTGACCCATCAGATTATGACCCCTCTGTGATCTGTTAGATTAGGTGACCCATCAGATTTTGACCCCTCTGTGTTCCGTCAGATTAGTTGACCCATCAGATTATGACCCCTCTGTGTTCCGTCAGATTAGGTGACCCATCAGATTAGGACCCCTCTGTATTCTGTCAGATTAGTTGACCCATCAGATTAGGACCCCTCTGTGTTCCGTCAGATTAGGTGACCCATCAGATTAGGACCCCTCTGTGTTTCGTCAGATTAGTTGACCCATCAGAGGGGGCATAATGTGACAGGAGGGGGCAGAGTGTGTCAAGAGGGGCCATAATGTGACAGAAGGGGGCATAATGTGACAGGAGGGGGAAGAGTGTGGGTCACCTAATATGACGGGTCACCTAATCTCCGTCAGATCAGATCAGATTAGGTGACCCATCAGATTATGACCCCTCTGTGATCTGTTAGATAAGGTGTACCTTCAGATTAGGACCCCTCTGTGTTCTGTCACATTAGGTGTCCCGTCAGATTAGGACCCCTCTGTGTTCCATCAGATTAGGTGTCCCGTCAGATTAGGTGACTCATCAGAAGAGGGGTCCATCTGTGTTCCGTCAGATTAGGTGACCCGTCAGATTAGGACCCCCTCTGTAGGGGGAAGGGGGCATAATGTAACAGGAGGGGGCAGAGTGTGACAGGAGGGGCCATAATGTGACAGAAGGGGGCATAATGTGACAGGAGGGGGAAGAGTGTGGGTCACCAAATCTGACGGGTCACCTAATCTCCGTCAGATTAGGTGCCCCGTCAGATTATGACCCCTCTGTGTTCTGTCAGATTAGGTGTACCATCAGATTAGGACCCCTCTGTGTTCTGTCAGATTAGGTGTCCCGTCAGATTAGGACCCCTCTGTGTTCCGTCAGATTAGGTGTCCCGTCAGATTAGGTGACTCGTCAGAAGAGGTGTCCATCTGTGTTCCGTCAGATTAGGTGACCCGTCAGATTAGGACCCCGTCTGTAGGGGGAAGGGGGAAGAGTGTAACAGGAGGGGGCATAATGGGACAGGAGGGGGCAGAGTGTGACAGGAGGGGGCATAATGTGACAGAAGGGGGCATAATGTGACAGGAGGGGGAAGAGTGTGGGTCACCTAATCTGACGGGTCACCTAATCTCCGTCAGATTAGGTGACCCATCAGATTATGACCCCTCTGTGATCTGTTAGATTAGGTGACCCATCTGATTTTGACCCCTCTGTATTCTGTCAGATTAGTTGACCCATCAGATTATGACCCCTCTGTGTTCTGTCAGATTAGGTGACCCATCAGATTAGGACCCCTCTGTGTTCCGTCAGATTAGGTGACCCATCAGATTATGACCCCTCTGTGGTCCGTCAGATTAGGTGACCCATCAGATTAGGACCGTCAGATTAGGTGTACCATCAGATTAGGACCCCTCTGTGTTCCGTCAGATTAGGACCCCTCTGTGTTCCGTCAGATTAGGTGTCCCGTCAGATTAGGTGACTCGTCAGAAGAGGGGTCCATCTGTGTTCCTTCAGATTAGGTGAATCGTCAGAAGAGGGGTCCATCTGTGTTCCGTCAGATTAGGTGACCTGTCAGATTAGGACCCCCTCTGTAGGGGGAAGGGGGAAGAGTGTAACAGGAGGGGGCATAATGTGACAGGAGGGGGCAGAGTGTGTCAAGAGGGGCCATAATGTGACAGAAGGGGGCATAATGTGACAGGAGGGGGAAGAGTGTGGGTCACCTAATCTGACGGGTCACCTAATCTCCGTCAGATTAGGTGACCCATCAGATTATGACCCCTCTGTGATCTGTTAGATTAGGTGACCCATCAGATTTTGACCTCTCTGTATTCTGTCAGATTAGGTGACCCATCAGATTAGGACCCCTCTGTGTTCCGTCAGATTGGGTGTCCCGTCAGATTAGGTGACTCGTCAGAAGAGGGGTCATCTGTGTTCCGTCAGATTAGGTGACCCGTCAGATTAGGACCCCTCTGTAGGGGGAAGGGGGAAGAGTGTAACAGGAGGGGGCATAATGTGACAGGAGGGGGCAGAGTGTGTCAAGAGGGGCCATAATGTGACAGAAGGGGGCATAATGTGACAGGAGGGGGAAGAGTGTGGGTCACCTAATCTGACGGGTCACCTAATCTCCGTCAGATTAGGTGACCCTTCAGATTATGACCCCTCTGTGATCTGTTAGATTAGGTGACCCATCAGATTTTGACCCCTCTGTATTCTGTCAGATTAGGTGACCCATCAGATTAGGACCCCTCTGTGTTCCGTCAGATTGGGTGTCCCGTCAGATTAGGTGACTCGTCAGAAGAGGGGTCATCTGTGTTCCGTCAGATTGGGTGACCCGTCAGATTAGGACCCCTCTGTAGGGGGAAGGGGGAAGAGTGTAACAGGAGGGGGCATAATGTGACAGGAGGGGGCAGAGTTTGACAGGAGGGGCCATAATGTGACAGAAGGGGGCATAATGTGACAGGAGGGGGAAGAGTGTGGGTCACCTAATCTGACGGGTCACCTAATCTCCGTCAGATTAGGTGACCCATTAGATTATGAACCCTCTGTGTTCTGTCAGATTAGGTGACCCATCAGATTATGACCCCTCTGTGTTCCGTCAGATTAGGTGACCCATCAGATTAGGACCCCTCTGTGTTCCATCCAGATTAGTTGACCCATCAGATCAGGACCCCTCTGTGTTCCGTCAGATTAGGTGACCCATCAGATTAGGACCCCTCTGTGTTCCGTCAGATTAGGTGACCCGTCAGATTAGGATTCCTCTGTGTTCCGCCAGATTAGGTGACCCGTCAGATTAGGACCCCTCTGTGTTCCGCCAGATTAGGTGCCCCGTCAGATTATGACCCCTCTGTGTTCTGTCAGATTAGGTGTACCATCAGATTAGGACCCCTCTGTGTTCCATCAGATTAGGTGTCCCGTCAGATTAGGACCCCTCTGTGTTCCGTCAGATTAGGTGTCCCGTCAGATTAGGTGACTCATCAGAAGAGAGGTCCATCTGTGTTCCGTCAGATTAGGTGACCCGTCAGATTAGGACCCCCTCTGTAGGGGGAAGGGGGCATAATGTGACAGGAGGGGGCAGAGTGTGACAGGAGGGGGCATAATGTGACAGGAGGGGGCAGAGTGTGACAGGAGGGGCCATAATGTGACAGAAGGGGGCATAATGTGACAGGAGGGGAAAGAGTGTGGGTCACCTAATCTGACGGGTCATCTGTTCCATCAGATTAGGTGACCCATCAGATTAGGACCCCTCTGTGTTCCGTCAGATTAGGTGACCCGTCAGATTAGTTGACCCATCAGATTATGACCCCTCTGTGTTCCGTCAGATTAGGTGACCCATCAGATTAGGACCCTTCTGTGTTCCATCAGATTAGGTGACCCATCAGATTATGACCCCTCTGTGTCCCGTCAGATTTGGTGACCCGTCAGATTAGATGACCGGCGACAAAATCTGACGGGTCGACTAATCTGATGGAACCCTCTGCGTCCCGTCAGATTTCGGGACCCATCAAAATCTGACGGGTCGACTAATCTAACGGGACCCTCTGTGTCCCGTCAGATTTGGTGACCCATCAGATTAGGTGACCGGCGACAAAATCTGATGGGTCGACTAATCTGACGGTGCCCTCTGCGTCCCGTCAGATTTGGGGACCCGTCAGATTAGGTGACCGGCGACAAAATCTGACGGGTCGACTAATCTGACGGGACCCTCTGTGTCCCGTCAGAACAGAGAAGATAATTCACTCATAGAATTTTATGTCACCTTCATCACTGGACTTTAATATATATATATTATTTTTTTTTTATTATTATTATTATTTCATATATATGAGTATTTTGTTTTTTGTTACTTGCTGGGTTTCATCTAACATTTTTTGCACATAGCAATATTGCATCATATATTTGTTGCATTGGTTTATATGGTCACATCAACAGTCACTCTTGATGTCATATGTTTTACATTTTATTTAATTTGTGCGCAGCTTCCATTCTATTATAACTTGCTTTTGTGTTTAGTGTGCCGCTAACAATTAATGACACTGAAAGCACAACTAGGTAATTTTAGGTGTATAAATGTTGCCATACATTATGCAAGCTGATTGTATAATCTCTGTACAATCTCCTTTAGATTTACCAAAACTATATAATAGGAGGACACACCATCTATCTAATCACTCTGTAATCCAGTTAGGCAGGCCCTTGCACTACACCAGGGGTCCCGTGTGCTGCATGTGGCCCTAGGGAGTTTAGCATGCAGTCTGGGCCTGTCTGCAGAGACGCTAGGGAAGCCAGGCAAATACATGCGTGGGGAGATGCCGGGGATGCTGTGCAAACACAGTTGAAGGGTATGTGCTAATGAGGTCAGCTAGTAAACTCCTTCCTGTGCCTTACTAGTTTCTTCATCCCAAATCTACATACCTGCAAGTGATGAAGATTTCTAAGAAATATAGCAAGGGCTAAGTAAGGTAAGGCCTTGTTCTCAAAATCAAAGAAAGCTTTTATTTTTCTGCAACTGAGATGCATTAATGGTATATAGGGGAGCTGGATTTTGGAGGAAAAAAAAGGTGAACTTAGCCTTTAAAGTAAAAAACCTTAAACCTTTAGATCTACTTTAACTATTCCCTGTAAGCCATGCCCAGTATATAGCAGAATGTAGTTATGCCCTTTCTTTTCCCAAGGCGTGCTGAGTGTACTAAATTCTAAGGTACAAAATTTGGGAGATGTGTCAAATCACTTCCCCTTCTAACAATACCTAATTGATTACCCTTACCAACAGTGAGTCCTTTACATGTGTTTTAATTCATGTTATGAATTGTATTTTACATTGCAACATTTTCATGACTAAATGTAAGTTTTGCACAATATTTTTGCAGTACAAAACTGAACTTTAAAACAAAAAAAAATGTGTTCTCTTTGGCCTCCATGGTAAAATATATTCTGGTAAAATATAGGGAGACACCAGTAAGGTTTATGCAGCCTATTAAAAGACTACTGAAGATAAGTAAAGAAAGGTTACAAGAGATTAACCAAAACAAAATTAAAACCGATTCCTCAGTTGCTGTTATCTGTAATATTAATAAAACATGATGCACAATGTGGAATGTTATTTCTCCACCATGCTGCTTCTTAGATTTAAAGCTTTCATTTCATTTTAATGCTCTTCTGTGGATTGTCATCACTGCACACAGAAGCGGAAAATACATGTTTGCTGGTATAGGGCTTCAGGGTAATGCATTTTTATGTACCAGACTGTAGTTGCTGCGTAATAAAGGTTTCAACAAAACCTTTCCTTTGAGAGGTAAATTTGATTGTTATTAATGAGAATAACGCATGTGTTAACCAAACTAATCACAGCAAATACTATTCAATTACAAAACCTTTAACAGTAATACATTAGAGACAGTCGTCATTTCTATTTTGTTTGCAAACGCTCAACTGTTTCCACTAGTCCTTCATAGTACAGAAAGTCTTCATTGTAAGAAGCAATGTTATGTTTTCCAGCTGATGGTAAACTCCAACTCCCAGTGTGAGCAGCTTGCAAAAGTGATGCATGTTATAAACGATATGGCTAAAAAAAGTTAAACCAAAGCAGCAGCGCTCTTAAAGGAAAGCTCAATTTTCTAAAAGTCCAGGGAGATACAAAAAGGTGGTTTATTATAGTTGTTAATTAACTAAATACCATTTAGGACTCATTCACATGTGCAGCCAGGCTGCTTTCAGTTTTATTAACTGCATTGGGTTTAGCTAGAATGTAAATAAAAAGGGGTGAAAAAAGCCTATTTATAGGCCCTCCCCTTTCCTCATGGGATCTGAGGCAGCGGCAGTTGTTTAAAGTGGTTGTAAACCCACTTTTTAGACTTTTTTACCTATAGGTAAGCCTAGAATAAGGCTTACCTATAGGTAATGGAAATATCTCCTAAATGTGCGCCGTTTAGGA
This sequence comes from Lithobates sylvaticus, assembly GCA_028564925.1. NCBI lineage: Eukaryota > Metazoa > Chordata > Amphibia > Anura > Ranidae > Lithobates > Lithobates sylvaticus. The sequence continues at coordinate 65,034,053 of CM053033.1, read as the reverse complement.
GATATTTCACTTGTAGTCTGCCGGAAATCGCTACGGCGCATGCGCAGGGAAGAAACAAAACTACAGGCCGTTTCTTCCCTAGCATATGCTGCTGGTCGTGGCTCCCGTGCGCATGCACGGGAGTGACGTCACGCGGCTCCGGCAAATCACAGAGCCGGAGTCTGCGCCCCCAAAGGAAGAGGGCAAGAAGATGGACGCTGCCCACACAGGGGACGTCGCTGGATTCTTTTGCAGGTAGGTGGTACATAATGGGCTAGTATGCGATGCATACTAGCCCATTATGCTTTTCATTTGCAGGCTATACAGGGAGCAGAAGAGGAAGTAAAACCCATCAGGGTTTACTTCCTCTTTAAATATATCCCAAACGTTTTGAAAATGGGATAAATTCATTTGCCAGCAAAAGTTATCCAATAAAAATAAATACATTTTAAATTTAGTATAGGATAGGTCAGTAAAGTCATGTACCCGCACCAATGAATGCATTTGAACAGCAGGCTACCCCTATAAATATGGGCTACTGGTTATGGACCATTGACTCGATGGCTTCCGACTGCTCTTCTGGCACTGTCAGGTCTCTTATGCAGAAACCGAGGATATGGCTTGGTTAAAAACTTGCCTTTTCTTACCTTCAAGTACGGCTACTCAGGGGATCGCAGGTGTCGATTCCATGGATGCCGTCCCCTCTGTTCCGGTTTCTAAACTGCGTCATGGATGGAGGCCGGAGATAGCGGAAGTACTTGAGTCAGCTGACCAGTTATCGATGTAAAGGGAGCCAAACAAATCTGTGGGTGGGACTGTCTTGGGAAGAGGAGGTGTGTTCAGAGACAAAGCTATAGTCCATCCCCGAATGTAGATATGTCACACCGATCAGCTGGGCTGGCCTCCTCAAAGGGTAAGCGAGTGTCTGCAAGTTCAGCAGTGGTGTCGACGGGATTACACTAACGCAGTCGACTGCCACCTTGTGACGCATCAGACAAAGCTGCTAACAGGCTTGCTAAGAGGAATGTTAGGAATAGCTCTCCACGTCCAACTTCGGCCAGCTGCGAATCAGAGGGCGCTATACCATTACAAGACAACCCAATTTCGTCTCAGCATATTCCTGTAGTATTGACAAAACCGCAGTTTGAACCAGCTGAATCTCCTCAATCTATTTTGTGAGGTAGGTCTCATACTATACAATTATTAACCAAACTGTCTTCCTCATTAAGTAATATTATTGCAGGTAATGCTGCTCATGGTAATGCAACAGATTTGAATGGAATTAGTATTTCTGAGTCTGCAGCAGTAGTGTGGTCTGCTATCAGCAACCTTCCCATCCGCCCAATATTGCCAATGTTGTTCCTGATAACAATGTGAATCAAAGATTGCATACTTAAAGTGGAAGTAAACCCCCCTATCATTTTCAGCCAAGGAAGCTGCCATCTTTGCCTCTGTTTAATCTTTAACTGCCATGGTGCTGCACATGTGATCCGTTATGACACCAGCCATTGGATGGTTTGACTGTTTGGTTGAGAGCACAGCCAATGTGCAGTTAGCATTCCCGGCATGCCTTTTTTTTTAAACTGTTAAATCGATGGGTTTACTTCCGCTTTAAACAGGTTCTTCAATTTCAATTAAGAACGCCTCTTCTGGCAAGTCAGAATTATATGGTAAAGAAGTAATGCCTTGTATAAGATCACCGTTTTTATTTACCTATGGGTGTTAAAGAAAAGATTTGGAATGGTGAATACATAGATTTGTTAACATTATTGCCGTCTTCTAAAGAATTCCTTTTTAAAATGGAAAAAAAAAGATCATAAGCTTGAGGATGAACATAGAAAGCCTATTGCCAAATACATTTTTAATTTAATTTAAGCTTTTTAAATTTTTTCTAGCGTTCTTTGCGAGAAGTTTCCGAATAAAAGTCCTGGACATTTCCAACATATAGACATTATTCTGGAAGCTTATTGCATTGCAACTTCTGAGGATATTCCTGGTTTACGTATGATGAGGCATTCAGACATAAATTAAGTATTCACCCTACGTTACAATGGGGTAAAAGATGTAGGACTATGGTTGAAATTATTCCTCCCACCTAAACCTATTCCGCCTTGTCCTTCCACTATTTTTTCTAATGCTTATTCTAACCCGCCTTATAAAAAGGGGATTTGTTTTGCGTATAATGATAGTCAGTGTAAATGGCTACATTCCTGTAGGTACAAACACGAATGTGCATTTTGCTCTGGTGTGCACCCAGTAGCAAAATGTTTTCGTAAATTATCGTCCCATTCTCAACAACATCCTAGAGACTTTACTAGTAAAAGCCAGATTGCCAGTGATCATGGAAAACATGTTACCTTGGCAAACAATTTACCCAGATCGACAGAAAGCAATGCTTTTAATTAATGTTTTTTCGCAAGGTTTTCAGCTTCCTAAATTCAATGTAGTTGGTTGTAAGATGCATAATTTACCTTCTGTAGCCACCCTGGCTTCTATTGTTAAGAATAAATTGCTTAAGGAAATTAATGAAGGGAGAATAGCAGGCCCTTTTGAGCATCCTCCTTTTTGCTAATTTGAGAATTTCTCCTTTGGAGATTATTCCTATAAAGGAATCCCAAGCATTTAGACTGATCCATCATTTGTCATATCATTACGGTGATTCTTTGAATGATCAAATTTATCCAACATTATCTTCAGTTACTTATGTATCTTAAAATAAACCCTGATTCTTTTTGCTCTTTGGGTATTTATTTTCAAGGAGAATATTATATTGATAAATGTCTGCCCATGGGGTGCTCTTTAGCTTATTATTATTTCGAGGTGTTTTCCACTTTTTTAGAGTGGGTGGTTAAAACTGTATGTAGTTCAGAATTAATAATGCATTATTTAGATGACTTTTTAGTTATGGGTAAAAAAGATTCTAAAGAGTGCAATTATTTATAAAATTCCTTTTTTGCCATTTGTAAATATTTAAATATTCCTTTAGCGGAAGAAAAAAAACTGTTGGTCCTGTTGCTTGTTTGGATTTCTTAGGTGTGACTATTGATTCATTAAATATGGAATTTAGTCTTCCTTTAGCTAAATTAGATAAGATTTCTCAGTTATTGCTTACATTTATTAGACGCAAGAAGATAACTTTAAAAGAAATGCAATCTTTGCTTTGGATGTTAGCTTTTGCGACTAGAATTCTTACGATAGGTAGAATTTTTTTCTAGACATTTTTATTCTGTTATTTCTGATTGCAGAATCCTTCATCTCATGTGCGATTATCAGGCGAAATTAAAGAAGATATGTTAACCGCTTAAGGACCGCCTCACGCCGATATACGTCGGCAGAATGCCACGGCTGGGCACAATCACGTACCTGTACGTGTCTCTTTAAGAGCCCAGCCGTGGGTTGCGTGCGCGCCGCGTTGGCGACCCGGTCCTGAGCTCCGTGACTGCAGGACCAGCGGACCCGATCACCGCTGGTGTCCCGCGATCACAGAAATGAAGAACGAGGAGAGGTCTGTGTAAAAAAACCTCTCCCCGTGCTTCCTAGTGCGACTGACACTGATCGTCTGTTCCCTGTCATCGGGACAGACGATCAGTGACGTCAGACGCCAAGCCACGCCCCCTACAGTTAAAAAAAAAAACACACACACACACTTAACCCCTCTCCCCCCCCTAGTGGTTAACTCCTTCACTGCCACTGTCATTTATACAGGAATCAATGCATTTAAATAGCATTGATTGCTGTATAAATGACAATGGTCCCAAAAATGTGTCAAAAATGTCCGATGTGTCCGCCATAATGTCGCAGTCACAATAAAAATCGCTGATCGCCGCCATTATTTAAAAAAAATAAATAAATATGCTATAAAACTATCCCCTATTTTGTAAACGCTATAACTTTTGCGCAAACCAATCAATAATCGCTAATTGTGATTTTTTTTTTAACCAAAAATATGTAGAAGAATACGTATCGGCCTAAACTGAGGAAAAAAAAATTTTTATATATTTTTTTGGGGATATTTATTATAGCAAAAAGTAAAAAAATATTGCATATTTTTGTTTATAGCGCAAAAAATAAAAACCGCAGAGGTGATCAAATACCACCAAAAGAAAGCTCTATTTGTGGGAAAGAAAGGACGCCAATTTTGTTTGGGAGCCACGTCGCACGACTGCGCAATTGTCAGTTAAAGCAACGCAGTGCCGAATCGCAAAAAGGCGCGTGGTCCTTTGGCTGCAAATTGGTCCGAGGCTTAAGTGGTTAACCACATGCCGACCGGCGCACGACGATATACGTCGACAGAATGGCACGTACAGGCAGGAGGGCGTATATATACGTCCCTCCTTTCGCCTGTCCGTGCCATCGGGAGCGCGCCGGGAGCGGCGCGCTCCCGCGCCGGTCGGGACCCCCGTGAGTCCGGCCGCGGTCCCCGCGGACTCGATCGCCGCGGGGACTCCCGCGATCGTCTCACGGAGCGGCTGAACGGGGAGATGCCGAGATAAACAGCATCTCCCTGTTCTGCCTAGCAACTAGTGACGCCGATCTCTGCTCCCTGTGATTGGAGCAGAGATCAGCATTCACTAGCTGACAGCCACGCCCCCCCACAGTAAAAAAACACACCCCTAGGCCTACTTAACCCCTACACTGCCACCTTGTGGTTAACCCCTAAACTGCTAGTGTCATTTATACAGAAATCAATGCATTTAAATGCATTAATTGCTGTAAAAATGACAATGGTCCCAAAAATGTGTCAAAAATGTCCGATGTGTCCGCCATAATGTCGCAGTCACAAAAAAAATCGCAGATCTCCGCCATTAATAATAAAAAAAAAAATTATTAATAAAAATGCTATAAAACTATCCCCTATCTTGTAAACGCTATAACTTCTGCGCAAACCGATCAATAATCGCTTATTGCGATTTTTTTTACCAAAAATATGTAGAAGAATACGTATCGGCCTAAACTGAGGAAAAAAAATGTTTTTTTATATATTTTTTGGGGATATTTATTATAGCAAAAAATAAAAAATAATGCATTTTTTTCAAAATTGTCGCTCTATTTTTGTTTATAGCGCAAAAAATTAAAACCGCAGGGGCGATCAAATACCACCAAAAGAAAGCTCTATTTGTGGGAAAAAAAGGACGTCAATTTTGTTTGGGAGCCACGTCGCACGACCGCGCAATTGTCAGTTAAAGCGACGCAGTGCCGAATCGCAAAAAGGGGCCTGGTCCTTTGGCTGCAAATTGGTCCGGTCTGAAAGTGGTTAATCTGGCTGCATTTTTTACAAAATTTTAATGGTAAGGCTATTTGTCAATTTGATGAGGGTTTTTCTCTTTTTACTGTTGTTGCTGGATCAATAGGTTTTTCGGCTATTTGGAGATGTACTGGTGTGCTCTCCATTGACCTTCCAAATGGACTATACAAGGTTTTTGCAAGACTATTGTGTTGTTAGAATTATTCCCAATCATTGTTGTTGTAATATGCCCAAAACATGCCATTTTAGTATACAAGATGGCTTAAATCTGCAACTAAAAAGAATGCTTAGAAAGATGCTTGCACAAGCACTGTGCTCTGTATACATCATTGTGCGTTGGTAGGCCATGGGACGGGATG
>CM053033.1:64958822-65027984 GCA_028564925.1 Lithobates sylvaticus | reverse complement strand
ATCATTGATCCTGAAACCAAATGTTTAACTCCATGTGCAGAAGTGGAGCCCCAAACTTGCAAGTAACCTCCACCATGCTTCACTGTTGCATGCGGACACTCATTATATTACTCTCTAGGCCTTCAGCAAACAAATTGCCTCCTCCTACAGGCATCTTTTTTTAGATTTTGACTCAACAGTTCAGAGCACCTGCTGCCATTCTTTCTGCACCCCAGATCCTATGTTTTCGTGCATAGTTGAGTTGCTTAGCCTTGTTTCCACGTCATATGCACAAACGCATGAACTAGGGTGTGGAAATTGGCCCCCAATTTATTCTGCAACAGGACAATGACCCCCAAATATTTAGCCAGTGTCATCCTGGAAGTGATGGTTTGCCCCCTCCCCCAGAGCCCTGATCTCAACATCTCTGGGGTTACATGAAGAGAGAAGGATTTGAGGGAGCCTACATCCACAAAAGATCTGTGGTTTAGTTCTACAAGATGTTTGGAACAACCTACCTGCCTAGTTCCTTCAAAAACTGTGTGCAAGTGTACCTAGAAGAAGTGATGCAAGTTTTTCTATTAGAAAAAAAACTTCCATCTGATGTGCATCTAATTTTTACCGCAATGATATATACCTAGCAGCCTCGTGCATTTTTGTTATAGTCCTTAATTTCCAAGCATACAACATCACATGAAGCCAGTTTAGAGAGTCGGTGATCTAAATCAAAGAAACCGGTTTATGTCCAGTGAGCTCATACCTGGAGTATCAAAGCAGCTACCCAAGATTTTTTCAAAGTAGCCCGCACCATCTAGCCTTAATGTCCCGCACCAAAGAGGTTCTGCTAACTCATACTACAATATTACCTTCCTAGCTCAGAACCGAGATCTTGAGATAGCTGCCCTGGTGACTTCTTCTACCAATTTTTAGAATGCCCAGGAGTTAAATCATTATAACGGGAATTTTATGTTACCATTGTTTTTCTTTTGAAATAATTTTACATTTTTGTTGAATCCAATGAAGATTTTACTTATGTTGTGTTACCCGGTCAAGATGGCATTCCATACACCCTAGCTTAGGAGGCAGACAGGGGGGGTTTCAGCGCAGACGCCCCAAAGTTTGCGGATGGCCGCAAGTCGGCCGGGAGGGGGCGGGGGGAGGGGAGGGCTGGGAAATTGGGAGGGGGGGGAGAGGAGGGGGGGGGAGAAGGGGTGGGGGGAAACCTCTTTGTCAGACTACTTAAAAGGTTCATAGGCAATAATAAAAGGCTTCTTCCGACATTCTGGTCAGAAAATGGTTAAACAGGGGATCAAGTTCCTGACATACAACGTGAGGGGTATGAACTCGGGGGTGAAGAGGTATAAAATCTTAAGAGAGCTCCAGAGGCTCCAAGCAGACATAATCTTCTTGCAGGAGACGCACCTCACCCACGAGAACAACATTAAGATCAATACGAGGGACTTTCCGACGTGGTTCTACTCTGACTCCCCCACTAGGGGTTCTAAAGGGGTGGCCATTGGATTTGCGGAAAGTATAAGATTCAAATTGACAGACAGGCAGGTGGACCCCGAGGGACGGTATCTCTTCCTAAAGGGAAGCATAGGTGAAAAGCTCTTTACTCTGGTAAACGTATACTCTCCCAATAAAAACCCATGTAAGTTCTTCGGCCAGATACTGGGTCGGCTAAAAAAGTTCCAGGGGGGGGGGGGTAATCATCGGAGGGGACCTCAATCTATGCCTTGACCCTAATCTAGATACTACTTCTCAGACAAATACCCCAAGTCAAACGCAGATAAAAAAACTGAAAAACAAAATGAGGGACCTCCAGCTGGTAGATGCCTGGCGCATATGCCATGCAAAACAGAGAGACTATACTTTTTTTTCCCCAGTACACGGGACCCATTCCCGTTTGGACTACCTCATTATCGACCATAGACTCTTGGAGCATATAAAGACAACAAAGATCGAGGTTACGACGCTTTCGGACCATGCCCCAGTTTCGATGGAGGTGGGGGCCCCTAACCCCCAGAGACAACCATTTGTATGGCGACTCAACGATCTCGGATGCTGAAACATCAGAGATAATCAAAAGGGAAATCGAGGCCTTTTTCTCCAACAATGAGACTGGAGACGTATCGCCAGCGACAATCTGGGAGGCCCATAAAGCCTATGTAAGGGGGATCCTCATCTCCATCGGAGCTGGGAAGAAAAAGGAAAAACAGGCTAGGTTTTTAGACCTCTCGGGCGAACTCGCCAAACTAGAACAGGAACACAAAAACGCGGTCCATAATAACCAAGAAATCTTTCATAGATTGCTTAATAAAAGGGAGGAGATGCTAACAGCCATGGAACAGGAATCCTCTAAGTGTTTTTTTAAGATATCTAGGGAGAGACATCAGGGGAGTAACAGGAGTGGAAAATATCTTGCAAATATGCTTAAAAAGAAAAGAGAAAGGAATTTCATAGAGAAGATACAGAACAAATCCGGGCGATCGGTAAACTCATCTAAAGAAATAGCAAATGAATTTAAGTCCTATTATGCAGAACTGTATGACGTTAGACACGGAGGTAGTAGCACCCACCCTGGGACAGAAGGGAACTGCGAGTTTCTTAGAAAGGGCGTCCTACCAGCTCTCTCTCAGGACGAAAGGCTGGAGTTGGACGGGGCCATTACAGTGGGGGAAATCCTTAGGGCCCTTGACGGCTCCCCAGCGGGGAAGAGTCCGGGCCCTGATGGTTTCTCTATAGCTTATTATAAAAAATATAAAGAAATATTGGCACCTAAACTTTGCCACCTCTGGAACCAACTGGGGACGGAGTGCTCGCTGGGTAGGGAAGCCCTACTGGCTTCGGTTGTATTAATTTATAAAGAAGGCAAAGATAGGACCCTCTGTTCTAGTTATCGCCCTATAGCGCTTTTTAACGTCGATACTAAACTATTTGCCAAAGTTCTAGCTAATAGGCTTAAAGAAAAGATTGTAAAATTGGTGCATGCCGACCAGGCCGGATTTGTAACGGGGAGGGAAGGACGCGACAGCGGGGTCCGGGCCGTCCTGCTTTTGGAAGTCGCGAAGACGGGTAGGGTCCCCAGTCTACTCTTGTCGATTGACGCCGAAAAAGCGTTCGACAGAGTAGACTGGGGACATATGATGAGAACGTTGGAGGCAATGGGGTTTGGCCCAAAAATATTGAAGTGGATTGGTTCCCTGTATCAGAAGCCGCAGGCCTCGGTGAGGGTCAATGGTATGCTTTCCGAGGTCTTCACTATGAAGAATGGTACGAGACAGGGGTGTCCACTTTCACCACTCCTGTTCGTGCTAGCATTGGAACCTCTGCTATGTAGGATCAGAGATAGCGGAGATATCTCAGGGATTAGAGCGGGCGGCGAAGAACACAAAATAGCGGCCTTCGCCGACGATATTCTTTTCTTTGTCTCCAACCCTAGGACCACACTACCCAACTTGCTGAAGGAGCTCAAGGCATTCGGCAGGATTTCAAATTTGAAAATCAACCCTGACAAGTCGGAAATCCTGAACATTAATATTAACAAGAGGGAGGTAGACTTACTATCAAAAGAATTTAAATTTCCCTGGCGCGCAAATATAAAATATTTGGGGGTAACTCTGGCCGATACGACAAAAAAAATGTATCTATTAAACTATATCCCCCTCTTGAATGAGATTAAAAAAGAAACCCTCTGTATGGGAGCGCGGCCCCTTTCTTGGGTTGGCCGTATTAACGCAATTAAAATGATAATAGCCCCTAAAATAAATTATAAATTTCAGATGCTCCCCTTGGCCTTACCTCAGATTTTCTTTAAAACCTTGAACCAAATAATTTCACGCTTTATATGGGCAAAAAAAAAAAAAAAACGCGTATCCCAGCTAAGATCCTATCCAGGGAAAAAAAAAAGGGAGGGCTCGCCATCCCGGACTTTGAAAAGACCTTTATGGCAATATCACTATCAAGAGCAATAGTTTGGGCGAAGGATGGGGACAAGAGATGGAATAGCCTAGAGAATATTGTAAGTAGCACTCACTTAGGACACGAATTATGGAACCCACCCAGAGCTCGCACATTGGGGGTAAACACACACAAAATAACACGGGTAACACTAGATAACTGGGATAAGATATTTAAAAAACAGAAATGGAAATACAACTCACCTTTAATAGCTTTAAAAAACAATTCACTTTTTTTACCGGGCAGGAGAGATGTAGGGGGGAATTGGATAAAACAAGATGGGGCACGATTAAAAGACATTTTAAAAAATGGGGAAATTTGCACATTTCACGAATTGAGTTTAAACACGGAGTTAATGCACATTAACCTGTGGAGGTACATTCAGTTAAAACACTTTGTCAAGAGCCTCCCTCAACCACTACGGGGCATGGACGAGCTGAATATTTGGAGAGCCTTTGCGTAGGGGAATCATCCAAGAACAATATATCTAGGATATACAAAATCTTAATAAACGAAGGGGCACCGACTGTACCTCCATACGTTACAAAATGGGTGGAAGAGCTAGGACCACAGAGCACATATCTTAATATAGGGAAAATATTTAAAATTACACATAGCGCTTCGTTTCCAATGAAATCAGTAGAAACAAATTATAAATGCTTAGCCAGGTGGTACCTCACCCCCGACAGACTTAGCAAGATTCAGGGGAACGTGGTCTCGGACTGCTGGCGGGGATGTAATACAAGGGGAACGGCGGCCCATATATGGTGGGGGTGCCCGGTAATAGCAAAATATTGGAGAGAAATATTAGAACTAATTTACTGTATCACCAAAGTACGGATACCCGAGGATCCCTGGGTGGTTCTCTTCCACGGGACTGAGACGCCAGGGAAACAATATATCTCATCTTTAATACCCACCCTCTTAAACAAAGCCAAGAATCTAATTCCGGTGAAATGGAGAAGGCCTGATGGCCCGACGACACGCGATTGGAGTAAATGCGAATCAAAGATTAGACAGTACCGAACTGTATATAGGAGGTCAAGGGGAGAATGGGGATCTCAGCAATAAGTGGTCAGAGTGGAACAACTTCAGAAACTCATGGAGATATTACATTGAGGTTACCCGATAAAAGGCCCACACGTTGTATGTCGGAAAAATCGGAAACACAGGATAAAAACAGGAGCAAGGAAGTTAGCCTAAAAAACAAAACAAGTCATACAAAGAGGGGAGGGGGGGTGGGGAGGGGAGAAAAAGGGATTCGGACACAAAATCTGTATTGTGAAATTCATGTATTTTTATTGTTATGATGTTCTGATTGACCCTTGTAAAAATTAATTAAATAAAGAGTAAAATTATAAAAAAAAAAAAAAACACAGCTATAAGAAAGAATTGAAGATGGCATTTTCCCCTAAACTGGTGTGATAAAGTGGTTGTAAACTCTTACAGACCACTTTAACCTACAGGTAAGCCTAGATTAAGGCTTACCTGTAGGTGCAAGAAATATGTCCTTAACCTACACGGTTAAGGAGATATTTCCCTAAAAACGGGCACCAATGTCTACGGTGCATGTGCGCCGTAGACAACGGCGCAGGCGCACTGAGCGTGCCGTAAGTGAAGGTGATCATGCCATCACTGACGCATGCGCGCCGGAGGGACATCATCGCAGCTCCGACCAGTCACAGCACCGGAGCAGCGATACCCGGAAGTCACTCTGTGGGTATCATAGCGGCGACGGAGGACGTGGACGAGGGTCGCTTCGGGGGCTTCGATCTCAGGTAAGTAATTCATAATGAGCTAGTATGCTATGCATACTATCTCATTATGCCTTTGTCCTGCATGTTTTTTTTTTTTTAATGTTTTTTTTTAATTGGAGAGGGTTTACTTCCTTTTTAAAATAATCAGTGCTTTACACATAACAAGCCTACGCCCATATTCACACTGGTGCACTGTGTTTTGGTCGCAGTGTGGGTGTTTGCGCGGTTTAGTTGTTTTTTACATCCGTTTTTAGCCACAGTCCCATTAACTTCTATTAGGTTTTGCTGCGTTTTCTGAAAGCGCAAATCCTGCATGATGCATCTCAGAAAATGCAGTAACAAAGAGTGACCTAATAGAGGTCAATGGGATTGCAGCTAAAAAAAAGCACATAAAATGCTCCTAAACCACGTTTACACCTTTGCTGTGGCCTAAATGCAGCACACCAAAGAACCTGTCCCTAAATGATATTAAATTTTTGTGTGTTGTTTTTTTTTTTTTTCTTCTTTGAATAACATATCATACTTAGTGTTTGTGTGCAGTGGTTTTGCACAGAGCAGCCCCAATCCTTTTCTTGGCTCGTCCCTCTTGATCAGTGCCCCCAGCAGCAAGCTGCTTGCTATGGGGAGGCACTTGTTTGTGCTTGCTCCTTAGCCTAGCTCTATGCGTCCATAGGGCACAGAGCTGCGGCTCAGTCCCACCCTCTGCTCGCTCCTCATCCATTCACTGGCTGCGATTGACAGCAGTGGGAGCCAATGGTTCCCACTGCTGTCTCGGCCAAAGAAGAGAAAAAACTTGCGATAGCCGGTGCACATCGATGGATTGAGAGGGGCTCAGGTGAGTATTATGGGGGCTGTGAGGGGATCAGCACACAAGAAGGTTTCTTGCCTTCATGCTTGAAGGTATAAAAACCTTCACTTTACAACCACTTTAAATCGCAAAATTTTAGTGCGTGCTGGAGTATGTGTTTAGAGCGACTTAAGCAAAATGTACATTTTTAGGAGTGTTTTTATATCAATATATTGATCAGATTTAAAATGGTATTGGATGATGGATATGTTATGCATGGCTGATTAAAGGTTCGTAGCCCTCTTTTTAGACATCCTTCTCGGTGGGAACAGCTGTGCTTACGGTGGGTGTAGGCCAATGGGTGTTTGCCAAACTTAAAATTTGAGCAAAGCGTATGCTTCGTCCTGGGGAATTTGGCAGTACCTGGAGGATTTTATGAGGGCTTTGATGTTCTTGCTTGATTCTTTGGAAGAATCCATACAGCAGCTATTGAGGTTGGGCACTGTGTCTGTTCATGAGAGGACGATTCTGTAGCTCAAGTTCTAGTCTTCAGAAATGTTTTGCTTTGGCCTATATACGGCACAGATGAAGGTGTTGCTGCATCAGGAGTAGTGCCTGTCACTATGCGCTCAGGTGGAGTCTGAGGTCACTAAGTTGTGCCTGACTGAGGGTACTGAGATAGGTGGTAGGTGCCTTCTTTGTGGTTCCATATACTCTGAATTCTGACATCCAGCAGTTCTTGGATTTGTCCATGCACCTGACTCCCAAGACTGAGTCAGCTCTGGAATAGTGGATTTCCATGTGGACACCTGATGCCAGAAAATGTTTAAAGTGACATGGACGGTTTTAACGATTGACGCCAGCTTGACTGGGATGGGAATGTGTCCAGGGGCTATGAGGGAACGGAGGTTAAACTTGTGGGCGATTTTGCCTGGCTCTTTAGCAGTGGTGCACCTGCCTTCTGGTTCTCCCTGGCAGCGTTCACATGGACAGTGCAGCTTGATCCTTTGTTCTACATGGATATCCTCGCAAGGCTCAGGCTGCTTCTAAATACACTATTTCTAGATGTATTCATCATCTAATTTCTCAGGCTTATGGTCTCAAGGGCAAGATTCCTCTATTCCTGATCAGGGCCAGGTCCACCTGGGGTGTCGATGCTTCCTGGGCGCTTCATTATCAAACTACTGTTTTGCGTTTGTAAGGATTCTACCTGGGCTTCTCACATGTCTGCTAAGTTTCACCAGTTAAATGTTCAAGCCTCGCTGCATAGAAGGTCTCGTAGGTAGCTTTGTAGTATTTTTTTTTGGTTATGTTTTTGGGGTTTTTTGGTTGTTAGATTGTTGCTGCGTTGCCTGCCCCTCACGTTGAGTGCTTTGGGGCATGTCTAGTAGTCGTGAATGTAAAGACGTCCTGTGTGATTTTTAACTATTAAGAACTTTTTTTTGTTTACCTTTTTTAAATCCTTTTCTTTGATTACATCATGGAACCCAGGGCTCCTTCCCCTCTCTTGGCTGAATTCCCTATTGCTTGCCATAAAACTGAGGCTTAGCAGAGCTGGGAGTGGTTATCCCTGGAGGGGAAGTTGCTTTTTTGGCACGTGTTCTCTTACTGAAGGTGGTAGCATAACTTAAGTAGTCATGAATATGAAAAAGTATAGATAAAAGAAAACCACCTATAGGTATAATGGTGGATACCTTCGCCACATCCCAGTACAAAAGAGAAAACTTCAAAAGGGGGTGCCCTGGGGATTTTATGAGCAAAGGATGTCAACCAGAAAAAGGAGTAACAAGCGTATAAAAATATACAAAACAGTAGTATATTGGGTATATAAACCTAAAAGCAAATTAGTCAGACTGGATAGTTGCGTAACAGCTATATGCCAAAACGCACAGTTGATCTCATGGTAGGAGGTCAAATGGCATGCATGTGCATAGAAGACCCAACATGTTTCGAAATACAGGTACGAGTAATAAATTGTATGTGTATAATGTGTAATATATATGTATATATGTGTGTGTGTGTGTATATGTATATAATGTGTGTATATGTATGTGTGTGTATATGTATAAAATATAAAAATGCATAACACATTCAATTAAGGGGGTATGCAACATTATGTAAGTGTCGGTGCATCGCCCGGTCGTGCAAGTGCAGACGGGGACACAACAAACAGTCATAAAAGGTATCGTAACAGGGGCACACCATTCCCAGTAGGATATGCAAGAAGTGAGAGGGCAACAGGACATAAAGTCCATCATAGTACTTAATCACAATGGCCGTTTGGTATAGGTGTCTAAAGCGTGGAGTGCCGTGCTGTCCTTCCAGTGCAGCAGTAAAGGATTATGCTTACCTGGCTTATAAAGGAGTGGGAGGTCATGTGGTAAACGCCCATAGTACTAGCAGAGTCCAATAAATCAGGCGGATAGGTATCAGGTGATCAGGGGCCCATCAAGGGTGATGAGTCTTACAGATCATCTGTATACCTGATGTGCGTCAGGACTCGTCTCCTCATACGATCCCCCGGCACAGCGATGATGTCGCGAGGCCGCCGACATGCAGGATGGGCGGTACGTCTTGGATCTGATGGCAGAGACCCACATGTGCGAACTGGCATGAAACGCCGATCCACAGCATGTCAGAGATGACTGAGCCCAGAGAGATGCTCTGAGGTGCAAATCGCATCAAGGGGCTCCCATGTGTAGGGGTGCCCCGGTGCTCACAGACAGCAGAGATGGTATACGTAAAAACAAGTTCATTCTGTAAAAAACACAGAGACATATGCGGTAGAGCATGGATAGGAAAAATGAAGCCTGACCTGTATAAAAAAATACAGACAAGTTAACAATGTAGACGACGACTGTCGAAGGGCAACAATTGCCAAAATTAGACATTTTTGTAAAATGTGTTGTGATGGGCTCTTTAAACAGGTTGTTCAAAATTCAAGAGCCTGTTTAAATATTTAACAGTAAATTCTGGCTTGCAGGAAACTCCTGTTAAAATTGGATTATAGCAACATGCTATGTTTTTTATTTGGCTGAAGAGGATCTGAGTGTTCAAGAGGAAAAAAATGTTCTGTTAGACTAGATTTGACAGTAGAAGACATGCCGGTAGAAACTGTGTATCTTCTTGTGAGAATGCTTCATGTCGGGAGTTTGAACTGTTGAGCTTCATCATCGGCTTGAGACAACTGATTAAAATCCCAGGCACTGCATTTAAATATTCATGCTGCCTTTGACAGTTTGCCTACTCCTTGCTAACATATTTCACAGCCAAATTCCTGGCTGTCACTTCCTGCTGTATGTCAGCCATTCATGTCAATATTCAGTGAAGCATTCAGTTTCATTCCTCATATCTCTGTATACGGGTCTTTGAGCTGTGTAAAATCCTGTGCTGCTGTTCTGTATTCAGTGTGTATAAAGAGCGGCTTTACAGAACTGGACTCTGTTGTAGTACAAAACACGCACTGTCAAAAGGTTCTCATCCTTGTGCCATTGTTTGTATAGTCCACTACATAATTAAACTGGCTATATGGATGTAAGCACACTGGAGATTGCTAAGGTTTAACATTATGTCAGAGATGTATGCCTACAATGCTTGGATGTGCCACTTGCTTTCAGTTGCACAGCAGTCGGTCTAAAACGTGACTAGAGTTTTACTGCCGTAAGTACCTTTTTCCTGCTTTGCAACATTTTATTGCAAAGGGATACATGTATACAAATGTGCATTTACAAGATGCAAGCAAGCACTAAGCCTATGATCTCAGCCCATTTACAGCCTTGCTTTATTAGTTTATCTTGCAATAATGTGTTCTGTAGTCTGGTACTATGCTATGTTTTTGCTCCTTTCTTTTATCCTTCTGTGCTTTTCCCAATCACTTAAAAGACTAAGTTAGGCAAGGGTGTGTTTTGGTATGGCCCCGTTCTAGAGAATTTAGATAAAGTATTTATTACCCCAACATTTAATGTTCCTTTTATCTGTGCCCGCTGTATCATGAAAACGTATTTGGTTCTATTTGTATGTTTCCTCTGTGTGAAATCTCTGGTGTTCCTACCAGACCCTCTGCTTTCCTATTAAAAACTCACCACACTAAGAAGGAGAACACAGCATGGTCAGTCCTCTAGCTATGCTGGGAACTTGGCCTACTCTCCTCCAATGATCAGACTTGATACACCCCCAAAACAGCCTTTCTCTGGGCAGCTCAGTGTACTGTTGCTTATCCTCACCCAGCTCTTATGCATCCGAGAACAGAGGATTTAATCCCTTGTGGATCCTGTGCCTATTGTAAATACATGGACTCCAGAAAAAACAAACATATGATTGCCCAATGGTTGGGTTTTTGCCCCCAGACACTTTGCCAACTGTCACACTATGGGTGTTGTCTACCACCTACAATGTGGCTGTGGCTGCTATTACATAGGTAAAACCATACAGAAACTATGGCAAAGAATTTATCACTACATTCGGGCTATGCAAACCAGCAACCCCAACCTCCCTTTGGGAAGACATGTGGCACAAACCCACAGTGGTCATTTTCCAAGGGTTTCCATTTTGGTGTTGGACCAGATGAGGTGGATTTCAGATTTAAATGCCACCTCTCCACCAGGCCTCAACGAGGGCTTCAATTTGAAGGGGTTTCTCCTCTGGAGGCTTCGAAGATGCCATGTGAACCCATAATCGCCAAACATATCCACCTATGTAGACATAATGACAGACAATCTACCCATCCATACATATGACCAGGAATAGTAATTATTCCTTTCAACTGACAACAGAGGTACAATTTCCATTATGGCCCCCCATTTCTTTTCCTTCTCCTTCCCATGACTCTGCTCCATTTTCCTCCTTCCCCCACATTTTCATTATCCACACTGGATATTTCTTAATACTATTGTTACAGACTTCTCTGTCAAATTTTGCCCTCCGACAGTCCCCCCCCCCCCCACCCCCCCTTGA
Source organism: Lithobates sylvaticus (assembly GCA_028564925.1). Classification (NCBI taxonomy): domain Eukaryota; kingdom Metazoa; phylum Chordata; class Amphibia; order Anura; family Ranidae; genus Lithobates; species Lithobates sylvaticus. The sequence continues at coordinate 65,016,545 of CM053033.1, read as the reverse complement.
ATTATCTATGTGTAACATACATGTTATATTGATTTCTCATCATCAAGTTATATTTGTTATCTACATGGTTAACTTGTCTGTATTTTGTATTTTTTATACAGGCCAGGCTTCATTTTTCCTATCCATGCTCTATCGCATATGTCTGTTTTTTACAGAATGAACTTGTTTTTACGTATACCATCTCCGCTGTCTGAGCACCGGGGGGTCCCAGACACATGGGAGCCTCTTGATGAGATTTGCACCTCGGAGTCTCTTTCTGGGCTCAGTCATCTCTGACATGCTGTGGATCGGCGTTTCAGGTCAGTTTGCGCATGTGGGTCTCTACCATCCGATCCAAGACGTTTCGCCCATCCTGCATGTCGGCGGCCTTGCGACATCATCGGTGTGCCGGGGGATCGTCTGAGGAGATGAGTCCTGACGCACATCAGGTATACAGGTGATTGGTAAGACTCGTCACCCTTGATGGGCCCCCGATCACCTGATACCTATTCGCCTGATTTATTGGACTCTGCTAGTACTATGGGCGTTTACCACATGACCTCCCACTCCTTTATAAGCCAGGTAAGCTTAATCCTTTACTGCTGCACCGGAAGGACAGCACGGCACTCCACGCTTTAGATACCTATACCAAATGACCATTGTGAGTAACTACTATGATGGACTTTATGTCCTGTTGCCCTCTCACTTCTTGCATATCCTACTGGTAATGGCGTGCCCGTTACGATACCTTTTATGACTGTTTGTTGCACCCCCGTGTGCACTTGCACGACATGGCGATGCACCTACACTCACATAATATTGCATACCCCCCTTAATTGAATGTGTTTTTATATATATATATATATATATATATATATATATATATATATATATATATATATATATATATATATATATATAACAGACATATACACACATTTTTTTTTTTTGCGCTAGACATGTCCCCACATCTGTGGTCGATCCTCGTGGGCACTGGTGTTTTCTATGCCAGCAGGGATGTTTCTCATCTCACACCACACAACTCAATCATTTTGGCACCAGCAACTGTACATCATCGGTGCTGTGGGGAAGCATACCCAGCCAATGCCCAGCGCATTCTCTTATTCGATGGGGCATTCTAGGGATTGAGGCCCCTCCATGTGAATCCTGACGTGCACTTTAATGTGCTAAAGATAGTTACATTCTAAGTATCACTTGGAAAAAAAAATATATATATATATATATATATATATATATATATATATATATATATATATATATATATATATCCTGCTATTAACTACTGTGTTCTCACATTTGTTCATTTTCTCATCTTTTTGATATCTTTGTTATTTCATTATCAGACAAAAAACAGCTAGTTTCCAATAAGCCCTTGAAGAAGGAATTTATTATTCGTACCTGTATTCCGAAACATAGTTGCATGGTTAGTAAGGTTGAATAAAGACACCAGTCCATCCAGTTCAACCTGAGTGAGTGTCCACAATTGTCCATGTCCCTGTACATTGCACACTCACATCGGTCCCTACCCTCAAGGAGCCCACAATCCAAAAGGTAATGCAAACTCCAGGCAGGTAGTGTCGTGGTTGGGATACGAACCAGTGACCCTTCTTACTGATAGGCGAGAGTGCTAACCACTACACCACTGTGCCGCACATGTTGGGTCTTCTATGCAAATGCACTCCATTTGACCTCCTACCATGAGATCAACTGTGCGTTTTGGCATATAGCTGTTATGCAACTATCCAGTCTGACTAATTTGCTTTTAGGTTTATATACCCAATGTACCTACTTTACTACTGTTTTGTATATTTTTATACGCTTGTTACTCCTTTTTCTGGTTGACATCCTTTGCCCATAAAATCCCCCAGGGCACCCCCTTTTGCAATTTTCTCTTTTGTACTGGGATGTGGCGAAGGTATCCACCATTATACCTATAGGTGGTTTTCTTTAATCTATACTTTTTCATATTCATGACTACTTAGGTTATGCTACCACCTTCAGTAAGATGACACGTGCCAAAAAAGTAACTTCCCCCCTCCAGGGATAACCACTCCCAGCTCTGCTAAGCCTCAGTTTTATGGCAAGCAATAGGGAATGCAGCCAAGAGAGGGGAAGGATCCCTGGGTTCCATGATGTAAACAAAGAAAAGGATTTAAAAAAGGTAAACAAAAAAAAGTTCTTAATAGTTAAAAATCACACAGGACGTCTTTACATTCACGACTACTAGACATGCCCCAAAGCACTCAACATGTGGGGCAGGCACCGCAGCAACAATCCAACAACCAAAAAACCCCAAAAACTTAACAGAAAAAAAAAAAAAAATACTACAAAGCTACCTACGAGACCTTCTATGCAGCGAGGCTTGAACATTTAACTGGTGAAACTTAGTAGACATGTGAGAAGCCCAGGTAGAATCCTTACAAACTCAAACAGTAGTTTGATACTGAATCGCCCAGGAAGCATTGACACCCCAGGTGGACCTGGCCCTGATCAGGAATAGAGGAATCTTGCCCTTGAGACCATAAGCCTGAGAAATGAGATGATGAATACATCTAGAAATAGTGTATTTAGAAGCAGCCTGAGCCTTGCGAGGATATCCATGTAGAACAGAGGATCAAGCTGCACTGTCCATGTGAACGCTGCCAGGGAGAACCAGAAGGCAGGTGCACCACTGCTAAAGAGCCAGGCAAAATCCCCCACAAGTTTAACCTCTGTTCCCTCATAGCCCCTGGACACCTTCCCATCCCAGTCAAGCTGGCGTCAATCGTTAAAACCGTCCAAGTCACTTTAAAGATTTTCTGGCATCAGGTGGCCACATGGAAATCCACTATTCCAGAGCTGACTCAGTCTTGGGAGACAGGTGCATGGACAAATCCAAGAACTGCTGGATGTCAGAATTCAGAGTATATGGAACCACAAAGAAGGCACCTACCACCTATCTCAGTACCCTCAGTCAGGCACAACTTAGTGACCTCAGACTCCACCTGAGCGCATAGTGACAGGCACTACTCCTGATGCAGCAACACCTTCATCTGTGCCGTATCTAGACCAAAGCAAAACATTTCTGAAGGCTAGAACTTGAGCTACAGAATCGTCCTCTCAAGAACAGACACAGTGCCCAACCTCAATAGCTGCTGTATGGATTCTTCCAAAGAATCAAGCAAGAACATCAAAGCCCTCATAAAATCCTCCAGGTACTGCCAAATTCCCCAGGACAAAGCATACGCTTTGCTTAAATTTTAAGTTTGGCAAACACCCATTGGCCTACACCCACCGTAAGCACAGCTGTTCCCACCGAGAAGGATGTCTAAAAAGAGGGCTACGAACCTTTAATCAGCCATGCATAACATATCCATCATCCAATACCATTTTAGATCTGATCAATATATTGATATAAAAACACTCCTAAAGATGTACGTTTTCCTTAAGTCGCTCTAGCCACATACTCCAGCACGCACTAAAAATTTTGATTTAAAGTGGTTGTAAAGTGAAGGTTTTTTATACCTTCATGCATGAAGGCAAGAAACCTTCCTGTGTGCTGATCCCCTCACAGCCCCCCTAATACTCACCTGAGCCCCTCTCAATCCATTGATGTGCGCCGGCTATTGCAAGTTTTTTCTCTTCTTTGGCTGAGACAGCAGTGGGAACCATTGGCTCCCACTGCTGTCAATCGCAGCCAGTGAGTGGATGAGGAGCGAGCAGAGGGTGGGACTGAGCCGCAGCTCTGTGCCCTATGGACACATAGAGCTAGGCTAAGGAGCAAGCACAAACAAGTGCCTCCCCATAGCAAGCAGCTTGCTGCTGGGGGCACTGATCAAGAGGGAGGAGCCAAGAAAAGGATTGGGGCTGCTCTGTGCAAAACCACTGCACAGAAACGCCAAGTATGACATGTTATTTAAAGAAAAAGGGGAAGAAAAAAAAAAACACACAAACATTTAATATCATTTAGGGACAGGTTCACTTTGGTGTGCTGCATTTAGGCCGCAGCGAAGGTGTATACATGGTTTAGGAGCATTTTTTTAGCTGCAATCCCATTGACCTCTATTAGGTCACTCTTTGTTACTGCATTTTCTGAGATGCATCATGCAGGACTTGCGCTTTCAGAAAACGCAGCAAAACCTAATAGAAGTTAATGGGACTGTGGATAAAAACTGATGTAAATCACAACTAAACTGAGCAAACACCCACACTGCGACCAAAACACAGTGCACCAGTGTGAACATGGGCGTAGGCTTGTTATGTGTAAAGCACTGATTATTTTAAAGAGGAAGTAAACCCCCTCTAATAAAAAAAAAAATAATTAAAATAAACACATGCAGGACAAAGGCATAATGAGCTAGTATGCATAGCATACTAGCTCATTATGAATTACTTACCTGAGATCGAAGCCCCACGAAGCGACCCTCGGCCACGTCCTCAGTCGCCGCCATGATACCCAGAGTGACTTCCGGGTATCGCTGCTCCGGTGCTATGACTGGCCGGAGCAGCAATGATGTCCCTCGGGCACATGTGCGCAGGAGCCGTCAGTGACGGCATGATCACCTTCACTAACGGCACGCTCAGCGCGCCTGCGCCGTTGTCTACATCGTAGACATCGGTGCCTGTTTTTAGGCCAATATCTCCTTAACTGTGTAGGTTACACCTACAGGTAAGCCTTAATCTAGGCTTACCTATAGGTTAAAGTGGTCTGTAAGAGTTTACAACCACTTTATCACACCAGTTTAGGGGAAAATGCCATCTTCAATTCTTTTTTATAGCTGTGTATATTCTGATAAGCCTTGTTTTCTACCGATATTCGTAAGTTTACTTTAGTGATTACAAATTTGACAAAATCTGGAGATTAATGGCCCTGCACGACTGGTAAAACATGAAAGATCAAAACACAAATAGACAATTAAACAGCACTGCTAAGTGAAATGCTGAACACCACACCTATGTAGTTGGCAAAACAATTATACATTGTTGCAATATAATTTTCCTACCTTATCATATACGGCTCGATCACTGTGCCACTTAGTAACCGTTTCCAGCATACAGCACAGGAATCTTCCATAGCGGCTGGCTTCATTTTCAGTGCAACTGGCCACTGTGTAAATAATGTCTGAAAAAACCTGCATAAGAAAACATTGTAATCATTTAAACATGGAATGCCATCTTGACCGGGTAACATACCGTATGTAAAATCTTCATTGGATTCAACAAAAATGTAAAATTATTTCAAAAGATAAACAATGGTAACATAAAATTCCCGTTATAATGATTTAACTCCTATGCATTCTAAAAATTGGTAGAAGAAGTCACCAGGGCAGCTATCTCAAGATCTCGGTTCTGAGCTAGAAAGGTAATATTGTAGTACAAGTTAGCAGAACCTCTTTGGTGCGGGACATTAAGGCTAGATTGTGCGGGGCTACTTTGAAAAAATCTGGGGTAGCTGCTTTGATACTCCTCCAGGTATGAGCTCACTGGACATAAACACATTTCTTTGATTTAGATCACTGACTCTCTAAACCAGCTTCATGTGATGTTGTATGCTTGGAACTTAAGGACTATAACAAAAATACACGAGGCTGCTAGTTATATCATTGCGGTAAAAATTAGATGCACATCAGATGGAAGTTTTTTTTCTAATAGAAAAACTTGCATCACTTCTTCTAGGTACACTTGCACACAGTTTTTGAAGGAACTAGGCAGGTAGGTTGTTCCAAACATCTTGTAGAACTAACCACAGATCTTTTGTGGATGTAGGCTCCCTCAAATCCTTCTCTCTTCACGTAACCCCAGAGATGTTGAGATCAGGGATCTGGGGGGGGGGGGGGGGCAAACCATCACTTCCAGGAGGACATTGGCTAAATATTTGGGGTCATTGTCCTGTTGCAGAATAAATTGGGGGCCAATTTCCACACCCCAGTTCATGCGTTTGTGCATATGGCGTGGAAACAAGGCTAAGCAACTCAACTATGTACGAAAACATAGGATCTGGGGTGCAGAAAGAATGGCAGCAGGTGCTCTGAACTGTTGAGTCAAAATCTAAAAAAAGATGCCTGTAGGAGGAGGCAATTTGTTTGCTGAAGGCCTACAGAGCGGTACAATGAGTGTCCGCAGGCAACAGTGAAGCATGGTGGAGGTTACTTGCAAGTTTGGGGCTCCATTTATGCAAATGGAGTTGGACATTTGGTTTCAGGATCAATGGTGTACTAAATGCTGAGAGATAAAAGGCAGATAATTATCCATCATGCCATACCATCAGGGGGGGTTGACTGGCCCCAAATGTATCAAGTTTGTCTGGGATTACAAGAAAAGACAGAAGGGTTTGAGGCAGCCCACAGCCACAGATGATCCCTGGTTAGTTTTTCAATATGTTTGGAACAACCTACCTGCCGAGTTCCTTATGCAACTGTACCTAGAAGAATTGATGCAGTCTTAAAAGGCAATGGGTGGTCACAACAAATATTGATTTGATTCGGATTTCTATTCTGTTAGTTTTTATCAATTAACATAATGGAAGGTAAACAATTAAACACTTCTATTTCTGAACACATTCTAAATATATAGCATTTTTTCTCACCTGCCTAAAACACACATAAATATATACACACACCTTAAGTCAGCTGTATTCTTTTTTGGTGTAAGTGGATGCAAGCCAGCCCTATACCTATCAGTTTCTAATTCAGTGAGAACTCATAAAACTCAACTTCAGGATTAAATTTATTCTTTAGCAATTACATCTCTACTGGTAAATACCAACCGACACGGTTTTTTTCCCCCCACTTACAAGTATGTGTAAGCCATAACTCTGTAATACTTACTCTATCATAACACAGGAGGGTAGAAAAATTGGGGGTTTTCTGCAGGTGTACAAGCTCCACAAATCGAGCACAGTAAACAGCATCAATTGACGAAAATATACATCGAGGAAATATACAAAGCTGCAAAAATTTAGTGATGGTTTCATTCTTAGTTGATCCTAAAACGAAAAGTTAAAAAGGTTGGTTCACTTATAGTAGCAGTAAACATTTGCTTAAAACATATTTATAATAAAGATGCTATCTCAAGGACTGAAATGGCTCCCATTTTATAATTATACTGGGCTTTTCATGAAGACAGAGGTTGTCGGTTGCTGGATCTGACATGGTAATAATGACTACAGTGGTAAAGGGTCTTATAAAACATTAAATACAGAGAGGAGGGACAATATATATATATATATATATATATATATATATATATATATATATATATATATATATATATATATATATATATATATATATATATATTTAACATGCTTTAAAGAAACAGGATCTATTTTTTTTTGTTGTTGGGGTAAGAAACGCTTTTATCTTCACCGAAGGGACGTTCCAAAGTAGTGCCTGATCCAACAGGAAATGGAGGCAGAGCAGTCTGCAATCACCAACAGGGAAACTGACCTCCCGAGGGAAGCCGTAGCAGACAGGTACACATGAACCGCCCAGACTACATCCAAGGAGTGCAGCACAAACTCCTTAGGGTGCCATGGGTACAACAATGTCCTGATTAAGTTGAAAAAAAGACTACCTCTGGCAGGAAGGAGGGGAGCACGGATGGAGAACTACCTTATCCCTGTGCGGAACCAGGAAGGAGGACTCACAGGACAAGGCAGCTAACTCTGACACTTAGCACGCAAATCTGACAGCAACCAAGAAGTCAACCTTCTGGGAGAGTGTAAGCAAAGGAATAGTCCCAATATTCCCAAACAAGAATTCCGGACTACGGAAATAACAAAAGTTAAGGTCCCAAGGTGGAAAGAGAAGTGGCACTGTCAGAGCCACATGCCGAAGCCCTTGGATAAAAGTAGGAATTAAGAAGCGAGTAGCCAAGGGACACAAAGAAAATCGCAAAAGCAGACTCAACAAATTCATCGGAGGTCCAGAAAAAGTGCCCCCCCCCCAACCTAGAAACGGGTGGGGGCAAGCCTTCATGTCAAGGAGGACTTGCCCTCGGGCTTATTAGGCTTGTGAGACCAGGTCTACCGTGTGCCACCCGCAGGAGCTTTTAAGGACTTGGTTATTTTGTCTGAGGTGTAGAGAAGAAAGAGCCTTAAGGCGCGGCTCCTTTCCCCTATCTTAAACTATGGCAAAAAAGTACTCTTCCCCCTGCTGAGATTCCCAATTATGTCATTGAGGGTAGCACCAAAAAGCTGTTCACCCTGGAAAGGGAGATCTGCCAGAGCCTTTTTAGACGTCTGGTCTGCAGACCAACATCTGAGCCAGAGCACTCTCCATTAGCACCACTACCACCATCCATCAGGTTAATCACACACATAATTAAGCCCTTGGACCAGCCATTCCACATAAACCGGGGACACCTGCCCTTTATCTAAACCACACAGAGATAATATGTGCAGTTACGAGCACCTTTTCTTGTGAGGCAACAGAGGCGGAGGGCTCCTCCTTGCCTTTCAGAGGGATTGGAGATCGTGTCGTCAGGGCATGAAGAAGGAAAACATGGGGCCACAGCAGTGGCATGGCTAGATTCAGGCCGAGATACATCCGAGGGTGAGCTTTCAACAAAGGCCTCGAGTAGCGCCAACAGTAAATCCAATGGGACCAGTCACCCTGAGGACTCCACTGCTTCCATGAGGGTATGGAAAGGGAAGCGTGGGCCTGAACCTCCATGGAAAATCCACCATGAAGGAGAGGTACCACCAAGGGAAGCCTGCACGAGAAGAGGAACGCCGAACTGCCCCTAACAGGGACACAGAAGAAAGAGAGAATACCCAGTAGGACTCACCACTACAACAACCTGCAGAGGTGAGGCATAGAAAAGTGGTCCGTATTGCCAAAGGGAGGAGGGGCCAGACTGGCAGGAGAAACGGGCCTGGACAGGAGGAGAACCCTGCAGGCCCAACCACCCTAGGATGGGGCTGTCACAGACAAACCCAGCACATGCACATAGCAAAATGTCTCTGTGCACTTACCCAAGTCCTTACTTGATCCAGCGCTGTGCCCGTCTGTAGTGGCTCTCTACTAGTCAGTAGTGGAAACCATTGGCTCCTGCTGTTGTCAATCAAATCCTGTGAACTAAGACTAAGGGGCCGAGCTATGCTGTGCGTCTATGGGCGCACACAGCCCAGCTTCAGGATCACACATGCATGTGTTCCCCCAATAGCGCACAGCTTTCTATGGGGGCACAATCAGAAGCAGAGAGCAGACACACCAGTGGAAGACCCTAGAGTAGAACGTAAGGGGCCACTCCGTTCTATACTACTGCACAGAGCAGTTAAGTATAGCATGTTTATTATTTTCGGTAAAAAAATAAATAAAATAAACTAACTTTAGAACCAAAATGTTCAACTTTTCAGAAAAAAAGGAAAGGTTTTCACACACTCCCTGACTGTATATGTCAATCAAAGCACCATAGCGTAGCATGGGGGGTGCCGAAGGGCTTAGCGAGATGAATGGATGACATCTAGGGTAGTGTGGACTTATTACATACCAGGTTAAATAATTATTGTTTCAGCTGCAGCCATGTATGCACTGTCAGTTTCTTTCAACAGATTGTATTCAGGCAATAAGGCTCAAATTGTTGCCATTTACAACACATTTCCCCTTATTCAGGCAAACATTATCAATTCAGTACAATCTATTTTGGCTCTATGCGTCTATGAAGCCAGCACTTTTAGGTGGTTTATCAGCAGTTTAACAGCACCTATTATTTCAGTAAATCTTTTTCGATAGAAAGCTAGAACATAAAGTTACAAAAACGCTCAGTTCTATTTAGACTCTAATATGAAACTTTAAACCTTTAGTCGCATATTGCATTGCTACTCTGAGCACTTGCTGATGCAGTGTACTTTTCTGAAAAGGTACAGAAATAAATCACTGCAAGGTAAATGCAATTTTACACTACAAGCACATTTAAAGAGACAATGGACCCTGGCATAGTGCCGGGGGCATTGTGTACACTTACGGGCCAAGAGCCAGGTGTCTTTTTCCAGTTTCATCCTTTGAAGAACTCTGCTTACGTGTTCCGACTGCTTCTTCTCTTCCTCCACTAGCTTATCTTGCAAAGCAGTGCATCTTTCCTTTTCCTTCTTCTTTTTATTTGGAGGCTACATCACAGATTTTTGGATAAAATGCATTAAACTAAAAATCGAGGCTTCAACAATTCAAAATCAATGAGGTTAATTTGCACACTGCTTATGTTGGGCTCTTGCTCATTACAAATGGGGTGATGCGCCGACATCAATACCAGGCCCACTCAAAGATGTACTACAGAGAAAGTTTATTAGTGTTACATGGCCGTTACCATTGCAAAGTTTTTTTGCAGATTGCCCCACTTAACATTCTGCTAAAAACTCTATTAGTGCTGCTTGGACACATCACGAAAACCTGTCTTGAAAATTTGGTTATTGGTGCAAATAAAAATAAATAATAATCACAGACAGTACTCAATTGTGCTTATATCACCCAAAGATTTTTTAATAGAAAACATACTCATTAGGTTGGTTATGCGATACCAAAAAAACTACATCCATTCTTCACATAAAGGCTCAATATCCTTTTTTCTTCATAAAAGTACTAGGGAATAGGGATACTGAATTTTTATCACAGTTGTTTTATTTCACTTGAAAATAATGTACCGTATATACTCGAATATAAGCCGAGATTTTCAGCCCATTTTTTAGGGCTGAAAGTCCCCCCCTCGGCTTATATTCGAGTCACTGCCGTCTGCCTACATGAACAGCTTGTCATGCAGACAGACGGCAGTTTTAAAAAGCCGCGCCGCCTCCTCCCGCCGTCCGTGATAGGCGGACACTAATTTTCCCAGCAGTGCAGTGTTCCGCCTATCACGGATGCCCTGTCATTCGCATCTCATGGACGAGGATGAGAGGGCGTCCGTGATAGGCGGAACACTGCGCACTGACTGCTGGGAAAACAGCGTTCCTCCTATCACGGACGAGGACGAGGAGGAGGCGCGGCTTTTTAATTTTGCAATGGCACCGTACACGCTGACAGAGCGGAGACAGAGCGGCGAGCGGGGACAGAGCGGCGAGCGGGGACCGGGGACAGAGCGGCGAGCGGGGACCGGGGACAGAGCGGCGAGCGGGGACCGGGGACAGAGCGGAGAGCGGGGACCGGGGACAGAGCGGAGAGCGGGGACCGGGGACAGAGCGGCGAGCGGGGACCGGGGACAGAGCGGCGAGCGGGGACAGAGCGGCGAGCGGGGACCGGGGACAGAGCGGCGAGCGGGGACAGAGCGGCGAGCGGGGACCGGGGACAGAGCGGCGAGCGGGGACAGAGCGGCGAGCGGGGACCGGGGACAGAGCGGAGAGCGGGGACCGGGGACAGAGCGGAGAGCGGGGACCGGGGACAGAGCGGAGAGCGGGGACCGGGGACAGAGCGGAGAGCGGGGACCGGGGACAGAGCGGAGAGCGGGGACCGGGGACAGAGCGGAGAGCGGGGACCGGGGACAGAGCGGAGAGCGGGGACCGGGGACAGAGCGGAGAGCGGGGACCGGGGACAGAGCGGAGAGCGGGGACCGGGGACAGAGCGGAGAGCGGGGACCGGGGACAGAGCGGAGAGCGGGGACCGGGGACAGAGCGGAGAGCGGGGACCGGGGACAGAGCGGAGAGCGGGGACCGGGGACAGAGCGGAGAGCGGGGACCGGGGACAGAGCGGAGAGCGGGGACCGGGGACAGAGCGGAGAGCGGGGACCGGGGACAGAGCGGAGAGCGGGGACCGGGGACAGAGCGGAGAGCGGGGACCGGGGACAGAGCGGAGAGCGGGGACCGGGGACAGAGCGGAGAGCGGGGACCGGGGACAGAGCGGAGAGCGGGGACCGGGGACAGAGCGGAGAGCGGGGACCGGGGACAGAGCGGAGAGCGGGGACCGGGGACAGAGCGGAGAGCGGGGACCGGGGACAGAGCGGAGAGCGGGGACCGGGGACAGAGCGGAGAGCGGGGACCGGGGACAGAGCGGAGAGCGGGGACCGGGGACAGAGCGGAGAGCGGGGACCGGGGACAGAGCGGAGAGCAGGGACCGGGGACAGAGCGGAGAGCAGGGACCGGGGACAGAGCGGAGAGCAGGGACCGGGGACCGAGGACCGAAGAGCGGAGAGCAGGGACCGGGGACCGAAGACCGGAGAGCGGGGACCGAAGACCGGGGACAGAAGATCGGCACAGGTAGGCTGTAATGGGGACACGGGGGGGTCTGTACAGGGGACAGGCAGCTGCAGATGGGCATTGCTGGCCCTCTTTTCCACTTACAGTAGCTGCTGCATTTTGTACCCTCGGCTTATACACGGGTCAATGCAGGTTTCCCATTTTTTTGTGGTTAATTAGGGGTCTCGGCTTATACTCGGGACGGCCTATAGTCGAGTATATACGGTACTTAGCATGAAAAAAAAAAACACTAAATACCATAGCTAAATAAAAAGGGAAACTAAAATACAATATACCATATTTATCTGCGTATAACGCGCACTTTTCCCCACTGATCTCCGCTGACTGTGAGCGGAGCGATCGCCGCCGAGATACACATAGCCGAGTGTACTCGGCTTTTCTCGGCTCACAGTCACGCCAAGTCCCGCCATTGGACCTGTGTTATGTCCACCATAGGGCGGGACTGGGCGTGACTGGGCGTGACTGTGAGCTGAGAAGAGCCGAGTACATCTTGGCTCCACCCAGTCCCTGCGATCTCGGCTCTGGCAAGTCTTGGTGGCACCAATTTTAAATCGTCCAAGCGATGGACACTGAGGACAAGGCTGCACCGGGACAAGGCTGCACCGGGACATGCTTATTCTGCTAGCATTAGAAAACAGATGGGAATGTATATATTATATTTATTTGTTTTTCATTTTTATTTTTTTGCATTTCTTTAGTTACTTCCTGGTTTCCAGGCCTAGGCAAATTATGTCATCCCAGATGTTATCCATCCCAGGAGTTTTCAGGAGGAAAGGAGGGATTTTCTCAGCTAAAAACACCCTCCTGCATGCATGTCTGAGCTAAGGGCAGGTGGATTCCAAGTAAACGCTACATGAATCATTTGCTCTTACTCAAGATAGCCACGCACAGAAATGCTAGGGGCGGGTGTTTTTTTAAAGAGATTTCTCAGCAAAATAAAGCATGGAGACATGGAAGGATGGGGGTGTTTGCTTTGCATATTAAAAATTCATTAGTGTTTTTGGTTTGTGGTGCTCCAATATAGTGTACTTGAGCTTCAAATATACTTTAAGATAGCATGTTAAAGTGTTACTAAACCCATAAAAGTAAAATAAGTCAGCATATGCAGTAAAGCATGCTTGTTATACTCGGGTTAAAGTGGTTGTAAACCCTTACAAACCACTTTGGCCTACAGGTAAGCCTAGATTAAGGCTTACCTGTAGGTCCAATAAAATATCTCCTAAACCTACACGGTTTTGGAGATATTTACAAAAACACAGGCCGTAGACAGCGGTGCACAGGCGCACTGAGCAAGCCGCAGATCACGGCGATACGCCGCTCTTGGCGGCTCCTGTGCGCGGGAGTGATGTAATCGCGACTGCGGCGAATCACAGCACCGGAGCAGCGAGACCCGCGAGAGTCACTAGGGGATTGATGGCGACGGAGGACGACGTGGACGAGGGGCGCTTCAGGGGCTTCGTTCTCAGCTAAGTTATTCATAATGAGCTAGTATGCGATGCATACTAGCTCATTATGCCTTTGCCTTTCAGGTTCCATTTAAAAAAAAATGTGAGGCTTTACTCCTTAATACTCTGCATTGTGTGAAAAGGCTTTTTGATCTTGTATGCACAGATCCTCCTCTTCTTCCACTGACTCCAGAACATGTCCAGATAATACAGAGCCTTTGGAGTCAGGCTGCACATGCTCAGTTTGGTGTGTATTGCTAGAGGAGTTTTTATTTCTTGGGAGAGTGCTTGTGATCAGCACAGGGCCAACCAGCACTGTACAGACAGAGGGTCAGGGGTCCTGCATCCTGATAAGACAGCTAAGTGCAGCACGAAAACTCCTCCTACAAGCCTAATCAGGAACGGATAGAAGTCACAAGATTGCTATATACTGCTGATGAGTAAAAGGCATTTAGCAGTTTATATTTACGAACATTACTGCATTTTCATGTGTTGTGTACTGTGGGAGACCAGATCTAGTGAATGCAGGGTCCTGGGTTTAATAACACTAACACTTTAGGAATAAACCAATTTACAGCATATTTATCCAAGACAGCCATATCATTTCAAAGTTAGGTTAGTGTTTCTCGGTTCATAAAATGTGATTACACACAAAGATTCAGTAAAGTGGTATATAGTGGACAGGAATGGAAGATTTCAACTCACCATTTCAAGATTGTCATCAATGGCTTTCATTTGTATTTTCAATTTATTGATTTCTCTGTTGTAGCTGGAGGATGGAACAGCCAGGTCATACATTGTCAGAGACCAGAAAGTGGCATAAAACTGAGGGCTGATATCATCCCATACTTTAGTAGGGTGTAAAGAAATCACAGCTTCATGAACAGGAGCCATCACAACCTCGCATGACGTAATATATTTGTGTACTTTATGTTGCTGCTTGTTTCCCTTCTCTGTCTTCTTTAACTCATCATATTTTGACTGAGGAAGTAAGCATACATCAATGAAATAAAGATATTACACATTACAACAGGCGAAACAAAAACATTTCATAATATCGTTTGATAATTAAAAATACAAAATCGCACCCAAATTACTATAATTTCTGCTTAATCTAAATTAGTTTCAAAAATACTTTTAGACTATCAAGAACAAGACAAGCGATGTAAAAATGTAAAATGCAGAAGAAAATAAAAAATAAAAATAAAGTTAGGTCTTTGCTCTACAAGGCTAGGGTCTACTTACGGAGATGTGATGAGCATACATAGGTCGAGACAAGAAAAATGCAGCATCGTGTGGGGTGTGAAATTCATTGCACAAGACATCTATTGATGGAACTCGTTTTATATAATCCTCTGTACTGAGATTAGATGCCAAAAATCCACCAAACTGTACCAAAGTATCATGACACTAAAAGAGAAAAGATGATTTAACACAAAACGTAAAATCAACCACCAGTCATGGCAACGAATATCCTTTAGGGAAAAACATATAAAAAAAAAAAATAATACACATGAAGCAATCAAATGGTTTGCATTAACCAGTGGGAAACCGCATAAGATGTTGAATTTAAAAAGCAACAACCTTTAGGAAAAAAAAATAAAAAATCAGGTACAGTACATATGCGAGCTTCGCAAAATAATAAATGGCTGTAAAAGGTAGGGTTTTTTTATTTACCTTAATGCATTAGGTTGCAACTCCTCTTATACTTACCCAAGCCCATTCTCAATCCAGCCCTTTGCCTGAGAGCAGCGGCCGTTTCCTCACTGGACAGAGAGGCAACAGTAGGAGCCATTGGCTTCTGCTGCTGTCAAACCTGGTGACCAGGAAGAGCCTACAGGTATGCCACAATATGAAACAGCTTCCTGTGGTGGCACACAGAGGAGAAGAGGAGCCAGTAGTGCCAGCGGGTGAAGGAGGATCAGCAGTGCTTGGTAAAAATCCATTGCACAGAGCGAGCGCACACACACACACACACACACACACACACACCCTAGTTTTGCAATCACTTTAAAGTGGAGTTACACTCAAAATTGTAACTTCCGTTCATCCGTTTCCTCCCCCCTCTGGTGTCACATTTGCCACTTTTTAGGGGGGACTACCCATTTTTGACAGGTACCCAGTCCACAGAAATATGGCACCCTCCTTCCCCATGCACAGTAGAGACCCGGCTGTTAAGCCGCAATGCTTCACTTCCGGGTTCCCTTACCGGCAATGGCAGCAGCACCCGACAGCTGACGGAAACATCAGCTGCAGTGCCGACATCGCTGGACTCCTGGACATACAACTGTCCCAATATTAAAAGTCAGCAGCTACAGTATGTGTAGCATGTCACATGTCATGACAAGATGCACTTCCCTACCCACAAAAAACACATGCTGGACAAAAGTACCAAGCTTAGCGGCCACAGAGACAAGGAAAAGGTATGCACAGCAGGGCCAACTATGAAAGTTATGGAGCATCAACTTAGCTGTAAATTAATAATGTTGGAGTCAAATAACTGCAGTCTGCTCAAAGTTCGCCTTTTGCAAAAAAAGAAAAAATACTAAAACGCATTCATATTAACAAAAAGAAAAGAAAAAAATGTGAATTAATGTTTTTTTCCCTAGAGTCTGCAAAACATCAGCAATCATGATCAGTAGATTGAGGGCCAGTTCACACCACATGCAGCCCAGCCCAGTTTTTTTTCTGCATCAAAAACGCATAAAAAAACTAGGTTATATAGCTGTCAAGTGACATAGTTCACACCAGTGCTTGCAGTTCCAAAAAAAATAAAAATAAATAGAACATGTTGCATTTTTCCTGCACTGGAATGCTGTAAAAAGCATCAAAAATGCACTGGCGTGCGCCTATAAGAACGCACTAGAGCACACATTTGCTTATTAAAGTTAATAAAAAAAAGAAGGAGGGAAAAATGCACCCAGCTGCATCAAAAACGCACTGGACTACATCAAAAACGTTCATGCAGAAAAACATCTGAAACACATCCGGGCTGCGTTTCTATAGTGTGAACTTGCCCTGAAAGTGCCATGTTCCTGCAGACTAATCGTCCTGTCGCAGGGTTACAGTGAGATATGGACCTTCCGCTATGAGGTTGGAGGAAGCATCAATGAAATACAAGTGTGGTGATGTTACTGCACCTGTGCTCCATGGAGAATTGAGAGTCCTGCTGCGGAGGCAGATGAGACTTCTATTCTGGTTAATGAATGACACAGCTGTACATGTGGAGCCACACGCAGCTGTTCCAAAACCAAATTCTGATAGAAACCAGAGAGGAAAGAGGGGTTATACAGTAAAGGGGGAGCTGCAGCCTGTGAACACGTTTCATGTTACACACTATATATAGGTGGAACACGAAACACAAACAGTCTGAACAGGTAGACTTTGCTTTTAACCACTTGCCTACTGGGCACTTTTACCCCCTTCCTGCCAATTTTAAGCTTTCAGTGTTGTCGCACTTTGAATGACTAGTGCACGTCATGTAGCGTTGTACCCAGATGAAACTTATTTTTTTGACACAAATAGAGCTTTCTTTTGGTGGTATTTAAACACCACTGGGTTATTTTTTGCTAGAAAAATGGGGGTAAAACAAAAATGTTTTTCTTAGTTTCTGTTATAAAATTTTGCAAACAGGTAGTTTTTTTCCCTTTACTGATGTGCACTAATGGGCAGCACTGATGATCAGTACAGATGTCCCTTTTCACACTAACCAATTACCAGCGCTCTCCTCACACTGTGACAGCGTGAGAAAAGGAATGCCGATAACCGGCAAATGTGTTTACATCATGATCAGCTGTGATCGGACACAGCTGATCACATGGTAAAGAGCCACTGATTAGCTTTTTACCCTGATCTGTGATCAGCTATGTCCGGAGTACACAGCAATCATACGCCCTCTCAGAACTGGCCGACCTCGCTGTAGCTGTCATTTTGCTTTAGCACGGTTGGCAAGCGGTTAAGCAGTGTTGACAAGAACTGAATCAACCTAAAAATTCTATTCTACTCACCTGATCATACAACTTTCCAACCAGCTTCAAATGCTTTTCTCCTCCTTCCTGAAATATCACACCATTTCTCTGTTGGGCCATCAGCAGACACAAAGGAAGAGCCAAGTCATGGTCCAGTAAAGCATCTTTTAACCTTTGAGAAGACTTCTTTGTGTTTCTTATTTGACCAAAGTAACCTCCCTGTGGAAAAAGTAATTCCGTAAATTATTATACAAGTTAATGAAAACATTAGCCTATGAAATATGATGGATGCTTCTATCCAGCATATTATACCTCTAATTACCAAGCGAATTGAATTATTAGTCAATTAATGCCATGAAGGACCTGAAAAATATTGAATTTTAGCTTACTTTTGAGAGCACAAGCATGAAAGCGTTTTATAAAATCACATGTGCAATTTGCACAGTGTTCATTACAGACAGGACTTTAATAAAATATGTTTTCTTTTTACCAAACTTCAAATATATGGGAACTGTAAATGGGCAATGTGACATAATAACTATTTGCTTCATGGTACATATTTTAAGTTGGTGAGGCCAGAGACAGCATGCCAGACACAAACCCTGACCCCCATTTCCCTGTGGATTAGGATACCAGCTTCTTGTAGCACAATGAGAAACAAAGGATTTATATTGCAAAGGCCACATATAGGCCATAGAGTTAAAAACAAAGTTTTCTGTGCTTAAAATAGGTACTTATTACAGGAGTTGAATATTTAAAAAAAAAAGTAAAAATGAACTATAAAAATTTTGCATCTCTGAGTTGAAAATAAACTATTAAAGTTAATCACTGTGTGGCCATTGTATAAAGCCTTTACATTTTAACGACTTGAATTACTGTAGAAGAGCATGTAGAAATCATGTTCTTTGGCTAGGAACTCAGAATTGAGTAGGTTTTGTTACCTCAGCCTTTTAGGTTTTTATTTTACATTTCAGCGACACCGTTGCTTCAAAATATTAAAAAAGGATTTGTTATGCACCGTAAAATCCTTTTTTGAGTTCATCGATGGACACAGCTTTTATTCATTCTTGACCATAGGTTTATAGCGCCACCTACAGAAGTAGGACACTAGGCAGAAAAAAAAAACAGCGCCACCTATGGGCATTCCTAGCTGGTAGAAACCCCCCTCTTGGCTGTAGGCAAGTCAGTCACAAAACAGTACAAGAAAAAAAGACCAAAAATTGTGTCCATCAATGAACTCAAAGAAAAGGGATTTTACAGTGAGTAACAAAATATCAAATTTTTTTTTTTTTTTTTCTTACGTTCATTGACAGACAGCTTCTCTTCAATCTTGACCATAGGGATGTCCCAAAGCAGTGCCTTAATGAGGGGTGGGAAACAAAAAACAAGAGCCAACAGGCAACCACCTGAAGAAAACCACCCCTACGGGGGAGAAAAGGAACCTCAAAACAAGCATCTGCAGAAGACCAGGTAGCCGCCTTGCAAACTTGATGCACAGACACTTGATGGCAGAGAGGAACTAATCACCATGGAAGTGTGCCATAACTGGGAAGGGAGGACCCCAATCCTTAAAGTGGTTGTAAACCCTCTATTTCAACTTTAGGTCATTCTAATCTGCACTGATAATGCCGCTGATCGGTGCCTGTGAAATCTCACTTACTTGTAAAATCTTCCCACAATCCTTTCTTGAATCGTTTATAACGTCACCAACGCATGCGCAGTCTGTCGTTCGATTTGCGGCATGCTATGTGCTGTTTCCATGTCAACAGTGTTATTTCCCCTGTTAACGGCAAAGAATGGGAGCCTCGCGATACTCTGGCTTCCCCCATCTGCTTCCTGGTTCTCCCCTTGTGACTGAGATGTCACACAGGGGGGAGTGAACCAGGGCATCTCAGAGGCATCCACACAAACAAGCAGCTCGAGATAGAGGCTTGGATAGCATACGATTGCGCATGTGCGAGATTTTGGCTGGAGACCGAAGGAAGGGCGGAAATTACATCTACTACAGACAGAAAAAAAAAAGCCAAGATGGCGCTGACGATTCCAGGAAGTGCATACAATTTACAAATCAAGAAAAAGGTAATTGCAAAGCTTGTTTTAACCCCCTATAAATGTGTGAGGCATGCCAATAATGAATTATTGGATAATATTTAAAAAAAAAAAAAAAAAATCCTCAGTTTACTTCCTCTTTAATGGCATAAGCCTGAACCACCATCTGCTTGATCCATCGAGAAATGACGGTAGAGGAGGCAAGCGGGCCGAAAGTTTGGTGCATCACTTTTTTTAATTCTGTTTAGTACAGGAATTACAATAGAAAAAGCAAGAGCAGAACCAAAAGAAAAAATAAGAAGGGGTAGAAACACGGGTCACGCAGGAACACACTGCCACCCCTTAAACACCCCCCCCCCCCTTCTGCCCTTCCACGACATAGAATAATTACTTTGAACGTCCCAAAGCACTGAACCAGAGAAGTGGAAAACATAGTAAGGTCAAAACAAGCACCAAACCCAGAAACAGAAAAAGTGGAATCCCACTACAAATCCACCTGCAAGACCTTTTGCCTAAAACTACCGTCCGCAGAGCCATAAACATCTACTTGATAGAATTAGCAAAAGGTGTGAACAGAAGGCCAGGAGCCTTACAAACTTGAACAGAAGAAGCTTGATATTGAATGATTGAGGAAGCACTGACACTCCTGGTGGAAAAAAAAGCCTTCTATGTGCACTTTCCTAGAGGTTGTAATTCTTACCCTCAAGGTTAGAAAGTCAGAGTCAGACACTTACCTATCGCTTGCGATTTGGGCTTCTATTTGCAACAGCAAATCTGGTCAATCCAGAAGAGCCCACAGCTTTTTTGCCAAGAGATTTACAATGTCTGCATATTGCTTTCTTATTGGCCAAGCAGGCGTAATTAAAAATCACTGGAATATCCTGCACAGTAGGCATAAGAGATACCCAAGTGAAGACATAGATCAGGGAAGCAGAACTCAAGGAGTCATTAGGGTGTCCACCTCAAGTGGTGGAGGATTCCTGGTTAAAGACATAAACTTGTGTGCTTACTCCCAAGCCTGTGTTCATAAGACACACAGCATGGCTCGGCCATGATGCTGGACTCCTGCAGACTTGTCTGTGTATCCATCTGCTTGTACCTCGTACACACTAACAGGAAGAGAAAAATAACTACCAAAGGGCTCAACAGCGCCATGGTAGTTCATTGAAACTAGAGGCCGATCGCCACAAAGGCTGTCGGTACTTGTAGCTTTCCATTCACAAAGCACTGGGAATGTATGATGTGAAAATCAACAAACAAGAAGTGGCACCAAATAAACATAAATAAAGTGAAAATTGAGTAAAGCTGCCCCTTCAACAAGTGAACGCATCACCTAGCACTCAATTTATAACATATAAAATGGTTGGCGCTAACGCTCATATGTTTGTAGCTATAAATATAGCGCATAACATACCCACACAAATAAAATTAAATCATATCATACAGTGAACAATCCTCATGTAGTGGAACAAACACACCAAACACACCATATAAGGACAGGAACTCATAATTGGCCAAGCCGTGCGCCACCTTCACTCAGGTGCGAAGACTGCAGACTCACCAGAGGGAACACTTCATATGCTCAAGTCCTTTTTGAGGGTAATCTTTATATTCGTAAGGCTAAAGGACTCAGTGTAAACAAAAATAATCACATTGCGCAATATGTTTTAAATGTAGATCAAACACCAGTAAGGGAATAGAAGTGCTCACTCGTATAATAAGGTGCTCACATGCTAGCACCAGCATGTAGAGTGGTCTTTAGCCAGAATAGAGACAGTCTCTCCACCTCTCAGCGTGCGTTCTACCCCAGCGAGACCCAGAACCAGTCTACTCACTAGAATAAATTCAGAGAAAGGACAAGCACAGAGGCAATGCCCCAGCAGTTCTGGACATAAAAAGAGCTCCACAGATACCTTATTACCAATACAAGTTAGGTAAAGCAACTAACAAGGAACTCACACAAGTCACTTCCAGTTTAGGCCTACAACGTGCAATCCAGTTGGGTCTAGTACTCCAAAGCTAAGCTGAGGAAAGACCAGTCCAGATACCTGCCCTATTGGGACCAGCTCAAGCAGCAATGTATCAAGAAATTTTGATTGAAGAAAAAGGCTTTAGGAAGCAAAGAAAAATAGATGGCATAAGAAAAAAAAAAAAGGTGAAGAAAGGACCAACATCCTTTATAGCAGTGGTCATCAACCCTGTCCTCAGGGCCCACTAACAGGCCAGGTTTTGTGTATTACCTTGGGGAGATGCAGACTAGAATACTGCAATCACTGAGCAGCAAATTATATCACCTGTGATGTATTTTAGTTATCTTGCAAACCTGGCCTGTTAGTGGGCCCTGAGGACAGGGTTGATGACCACTGCTTTAGGCTCGATTCACATCTATGCATTTTGCTTTTGGAGCATTTTTGCAGTGCTTTTTGCGGTGCTTGCCGCGTTTTTGGACACACGTTTTTACCGCGATTTTGCTGCGTTTTGATTTTTTTTTTACATTTTTTTTTTTTTACACTGTGGTTGCTTAGCAACAAGCTATATACAGTGTAAAAAAAAAACCCCGCCAATCGCGGCAAAATCGTGCAACTTGCGTTTTGGATGCGGGTCCATTGACTTCTATTACATGCAAAACGCTGCATTTTGCATGAAAAAAACTCCCCGACCCTTTCCAAAAATGCAGAGGCACAAAAATGCATTGATGTGAACATGTTCCACAGGAACCCATGTTAAAAAGTTTCCCTGCATTTCTGCAAAATGCATCAAAAAACGCGCTAGTGTGAATGGAGCCTTATAAGACATTAGCAAGAAACTGAGGCATGCTGGATAGAGAGGAGATAATCCTATGCTGGCCTGCACTTTGACAGCGTACAACCCTGCCGGATATAACCCCACAGCATATGACTAAGCAGTGTAATTATATATATATATATATATATATATATATATATATATATATATATATATATATATATATATATTTATATATATATATATATATATATATATATATATATATATAATGCAGAGATATATTTGTCCTGTGAAACTGCATATACATTTCATCAGTGTGAATGGTGACAAAACCAAAATGTTACTAGATCAGTTTTTCTCCAGTTTTAAAAGGTTCGTTGGACTATAGTGTTTTCTAATATTTGCTTATATATATTGTACCATCATCCCACATTGGTATAAAGAAAAAATATATTTGGAGATACGGGACTATCAACGGTACATAATCACAAAAGTATTCACGTATAATAAAAAGAGTATTTTATTAACACAAAAAAAATAATAAAATAGTGTATTTTAATGACTTCGTGTACAACAGTACAAATATCAAAAGTTCAGGGGTTATGCAT
Source organism: Lithobates sylvaticus (assembly GCA_028564925.1). Classification (NCBI taxonomy): domain Eukaryota; kingdom Metazoa; phylum Chordata; class Amphibia; order Anura; family Ranidae; genus Lithobates; species Lithobates sylvaticus. Next base: position 64,993,564 of record CM053033.1, on the reverse strand, counting down.
ACAATCCCTAATGGAACTTAACATATTGATATACTAAGAACACATAAGTCACGGCACTTGTCCATTTGTTCTCGACATGTTTCGCCAAAATGGCTTCCTCAGGAGACAAGGATAAGGTACAGGTGAAAAATGGAAAAGGATTTATGAAGATATTTTCTTGTTTCTAAGATATGCATATAAAGAGAAGATAAAATTTATTATATGGAAAAACAAAATTGTATATTAACAGTAGTGCTGCATTTTTATTTATCTTTTTCTTGAAGCACCAACAAAGCAAAATAAGGTATAATTTTTGAAGCAAAGCAAATATAACATGTGAACAGGGCTGTAAGCTTGCCATTTAATTTAGTGATGTGTGCTTTGATTGGCATTCAAGTGTGTTTAATGCCACATTTTAAAGGAAGTGTAAGCGAGCTCTAAAAGTTGCATGTGTTGGCAGCACACTGTAGAGCTGAATCGCTGATCTCACACAGCACAACATGTTGTGTCCCCTGCAGTCCGACACTGCTCTTGCACAGTGCTTCAGTCAACAACAATGTGCAGGGGGGTTGTCGCGTTACTGGGGACCTGGACCACTGTGTTCTGTGTGAGAATGGGGGTCTGACTCTCCAGTGTGCTGCTGACACAGGCAACTCTTATTTATTCAAAACTCATACACTTCCAGGCTGGGTCCTGAGGCCTCAATTAAGCTGTGATTATACATCCCTCAGTATGTTTTTGGGATATTTTTTATTTTAGTAGACTAGTACCCTTTCATGAAATGTCCTTTTTTAATTCATACAAAAATTGAACCTCCTGCTTTTCGGAACCCTCCCCCCTTCCGGTGTCACATTTGGCACCTTTAGAGGGGGTGCAGATACCTGTCAGACAGGTATTTGCACCCACTTCCGGGCATGGACTCTATGCCTCTAACCGCCCCCCCCCCCCGCTGTCTGCTGGGACACACACTGGTCCCAGGAGATAGCGGGGACCAGTTAGGATGCGCAGCGCGACTCGTGCATGCATAGTTGGGAAGTGAAGCCGCAACGCTTCACTTTTTGATTTCCTCAACAGATATGGCAGAGCCAGCTGCCGAGAGCCAAAGCGATTGATCGGCTTTGGCTGCCGACATCGCTGGACCCTGGAACAGGTAATTGTCCATTTATTAAAAGTCAGCAGCTGCAGTATTTGTAGCTGCTGGCTTTTAATAATTTTTTTTTTATTTTTTTTAAGGTCTCTTTAAAGAGTATTGCTTTTTTATGTATGGAAGATGAATTTTATTTTAGTGGTCCCCTAAACAAACATTCACATCAGTCAGACTTCTTCAGTAAGGCAAAACGCAAAGCTCAATGACCCATTACATCCTGTCGCAGCTCATTTTTCTGTGAACTGACCTCTTGTAAACCTGTCACAATCCTGAACATTTCAGACTGGGCATATAATAAATGAATACATAAATACATTAGATTACCTTCAGTGAAAACTTGACGTTTTCCATCGGAGTATAGGGAGCTGAAGTATTTTTTTTACCTATTCCATTTTTCCTGGTGAATGTTGATTCTCTAACAATTAAGTACAGCTATATAATGGAGTCTTACTATGTTATTTAGCTTTGTGGTCTTCCTCCTAGTAGCCTCTCTTTTCATATAGGCTTCTTGGCTAGCTCTGAATAATGCACTAAGTGTCAATTTCTGGTATGTTTTCAGCTTTGTTCTTAAACCTGCATTAACCTAGTTTTGAACATAAAATTGCATTACTCGTACCCTATGGAGATTTGTGTTAACTTTTAGCTTTGTGTTTTCACACAGAACTACCTAATGGGTGCCTGTGTTCTTGTGCTGGTTACCACGCTGACACTAGAATGGGAAGTAAGGGGACCTCTCCCCCCCAGGGACACTAAAAACCTGACCGATTTCAGTCTCCTCCTAACAGTGGTTGTAAACCCCTTTTTAGAACTTGTACCTCTAGGTATGCCTAGAATAAGGCTTACCTATAGGTATTGTAAATATCCCCTTAACATGTGCCGTTTTAGGAGCTATTTACCTTGCAGTGCACCAATGATAGAGAGAAAAACCACCGCTCCAGGATGGCCCCTCAAGGCGAATGCTCTTTCTCCTGTTCAGGAGCCCCAGGTGCTGGCTAATGACACAATAGGCAGGAAGCAGTAGAAGAACTCTGGGCAGCCGCACACCGGAAAAAAGATAAAATCCTGTGTAGTTTTATTGAAAATTAAGAATCGCATCACATCTAATGGTCCACAGCAAAACGAAAAAGGGGGGGTACAAAACTGACGGGTTTCGCACTACGCTGCTATGAGTAAACACTTTATTTAGTGCGAAATGCTTTCTATTTGGAACCCCCTTTTTCGTTTTGGTATGGACCATTTAGATGTGATGTGATTCTTATTTTTCAATAAACTACACAGGATTTTCTTTTTTCCGGTGTGCGGCTGTCCAGAGTTCTTCTACTGCTTAGTGTACCAATGATGTCGTCAGCGCATGCGCTGTTAAACGTCCCTCCGTGCTGTTTTTTCCCGAGCGAGTGCAGTGACTGACGGCTCCGGCACACATGCGCAGGAGTGACGTCACGCAGCTTCGGGCAGTCAGGAGTGACGTCACGCGGCCCTGGAAGGAAGAGGGGCGAAGTTTGGTGCAGGCTTCGTTTGCAGGTAAGTGCCACATAATGGGCTGGTATGCGATGCATTCTAGCCTATTATGCTTTTACTTTGCAGGGTACAAAAAAGGGAAATAAACCCCATCAGGGTTCACTTCCTCTTTAAAAATCTTTATACAGGGGTGATTTAGTAGAAACTATTTGACTTTTAAACGCAATAACCAATTTTAAATTCTTTTGAAGAGTCCTTTGAAACTTCGATTAAATATGTGTGCTACTGCAGTACTGTTATCACTGAGGCAGAAATTGTCCCCTTATAAGAGAGTTATAGACTTGGGACTACATCAGCTGAAAACGCTTTTTAAAGGCTGCACTAAAAAATGTAATGGCTTCTATGGCACACTGGTATGAACCAATTATTTTTTTCTCTTCATGAGATCTTTAGCTCCTTCATTAAGCACCAGTCTCATTAGGAACAGTGTTAGTAGTTACACAAAAGTGCTAATTTTCTAACTCTAGTACATTTTAGAGGCAATTGACAAAAAATATTTTTATTGCCTGAAAATGTTAAGTGAAGATTTTGCTGTTATGACAGGCTTTTCTTGGTTGTGTTTTGTATGATCTATGAATGGAATACGCCGTGGAAATCAAAAGTTATTTGCCCTTTTTTATGATATTTTTTTCATGTTATAAATTTATTTTTTGCTTTTTACAGAATATTTTTTTTATTTTTTATTTTTTTCTCTCCTTTTTATAAATATATATTGCTATTTTATAGTAGATCTGTTTTATGGCCAATTTGAACTGTTCATAGTGCTTTTAAAAACAATGTTTTTTTTTTTTTTTCTGCCTACAGACGTCTAACAAAAGAAAATGTGAAGCCATCGGGACGGCAAATAGGAAAACTAAGCCATAGCAATCCAACAATTTTGTTTGACTACGTATGTTTATAATTCACAATTGCTACATTTAAGCTTTTTGCACAGCTTTTATTGATGTAGTCTGTATAATAACTAAAAAAACAACACACACTAAAATAAGTATTGAACACGTCACCACTTTTCTAGGTAAATATGTTTCTAGATGTGCAATTGTCATCAAATATTCACCATGTGTAGTTGCCAATCCATACACACAAAAAAACCAAGACAAATAAATTCAGTAATTTAAGTTATTTGTAATAAAATGGAATGACGCAAGGAAAAAGTGTAGAACACATGAAGAAAGGGAGGTACATAAAAGCATGGCAAACCAAGACACCAGCTGATGTATATCAGTAATTAGAAAGCAATCCTGTCCCTTGTCAGTGCAAATTTAATGGCAGCTGGTTCAGTCTCAACTGATGGCCTATAAGAAGGTGTCTCATTACCAAGGTGTCACTCAAAAAAACATTTCATGATGGGTGAAAGCAAAGCGCTGTCTCTGGGACCTTCGCAAACTTATTGTTGCAAAATGTACGGATAGCATTGGCTACAGAAAGAGATTTTTTTTTTTCTGAATGTTCCAGTGAAGCACTGTTGGGGCCATAATCCAGAAGTGGAAAAAAAAAGAATTTCACCATAAACCGGCCACGACCAGGTGTAAGATTTCTGACAGAAGCCTGAAAATGATCAGAAGCGTTGTCCAAGAGTCAAGGACCACTTGTGGAGAGCTTTAGAAAGACCTGGAATTAGCAGGTACAATTGTTTTTAAAGAAAACAATAAGTAATGCACTCAACCGCCATGGCCTGTAAGCACGCTCACCACGCAAGACCCCATTGCTGAAGAAAAAGCATTTGCTGAACAACATTTAGACAAGCCTGTGAAATACTGGGAGAATATAGCCTGGTCAGATGAGACCAAAATTCAGCTCTCTGGATGCCATAATACAAACTGTTTCAAGGGCAAATGGCATATCACCCCACAAACTCCATACCAACAGTGAAGTTTGGAGGTTCAAACATCAAGGTGTGGGGCTGTTTTTCAGCATATGGTACTCCATATTATTGAAGGAAGAAATGAAAAAAAAAAAATCTGCTGCCATCTACCAGGATGAAGATGAAATGAGGATTGGCATTTCAGCAAGACAATGATCCCAAACACAAAGCCAAGGAAACGCACAATTGGTTTCAAAGAGAGAAAATAAAGCTGCAAGAATGGCCCAGCCAATCACTGGACTTGAATCCATTAGAAAAATCTATGGAAAGAACTAAAAGATCAGAGTTCATAGAAGAGGCCCACAGAATGTTTAAGATTTGAAGACTGTGTAGAAGAATGGGCCAAAATCGCACCTGAGCAATGCGACTAGTTTCTCCATACAGGAGGTGTCTTGAAGCTGTCATTACCAACAAAGGATTTTGTATGAAGTATTAAATACATTTCAGTTAGCGTGTTCAATGCTTTCTCCCTGTGTCATTCCATTTTATTAAACAAACATAACTTAATTTCTGAGCTTATTTGTTTGATTTGTTTGTATGGAGTTCATGGGTTGTTAATGATGTGGTGAAAATTTCATAACCTAGAAAAATGGTGACGTGTTCAATACTTTTTACCCGCTGTGTGTGTATGTATGTATCTATCCATCTATCCACCTCTCACAAAAGTGAGTACACCCCTCACATTTTTGTTGAACTTCCAGTGACCGGTATGAGAGAGTGAGGGCGATGACACCAAATTTAACACGCCTGCTCCCCATTTACATCTGAGACCTTGTAACACTAAGGCCCCTTTCACACTGGGGCGGTGAGCCGCGGTGACGGTAAAGCAGCGCTATATTTAGCGCTGATTTACCGTCGTTTTCACCGCGGTTTTCGCCGCTCGCGGTGCGGGTTTTACCCCCGCGAGCGGCCGAAAAAGGGTTTAAACACCCCCCGCAGAGCGCCGCCGTAGCGGCGCTTTGCGGCGGTATTGCCGCGGTTTCACCGCGGTGTCCCATTCTATTCAATGGGAAGGAGCGGTATAGGAGCGGTGAACACACCGCTCCTATCCCGCTCCAAAGATGCTGCTAGCAGGACTTTTTTTGTCATCCTGCTAGCGCACCGCTCCAGTGTGAAAGCCCGCCGGCTTTCACACTGGAGTTTAAAGGGGCCAGATTTTTTCATGCGGTGAACAGGCGCTATTTTTAGCGCTGCACCGCATGAAAAACGCCCCGAGTCACATGACACCGGGGAGGGGGAAATGGCTAATTGGGGCCCAATTTGGACATTTTCACTTTCAATTTACACTGTTATACAAGCTGTACACTCACTACTTTACATTGTAGCAAAGTGTCATTTTTTTCAGCGTAGTCACATGAAAAGATGTAATTAAGCATTTACAAAAATGTGAGATACTGTATGTGTGTATGTATATGTATATGTATATATATGTATATGTATGTATATATATATATATATATATATATATATATATATATATATATATAGCACTTAAACATTGTGGGGCTTATTTTAGTATGTTGATGTACACATTGGCTTTTCCTGTATTTTGTCAGTTAACATTTTTCTTTTTTCTTTTTTTCGGCAGATTCTTTCACAGATACAAAATTATGACAATTTAATAACACCTGTTGTGGACTCACTAAAATACCTCACTTCCCTGAACTATGATGTCCTTGCATGTATCCTTTTGTTTGACCTATTTTTTATGTCTTTTAATGTTTGTACATGGCAACACATTACCTTGAAAATTCTCAATAGCATTGCAATTTATGCTCTTTTGTACGCCTGTTTGTATGACTGTACAAACCCATAAAGCGCAAAGCTACATGTTTACCTTTTTAATGGCTGTTTTAAGCAGCAGGTAGTCTGGTTTCCTTTCTGGAAAAGAAGGTACCTAGGATTTAATGGAGCATGGGACTCACTTGCCTTACCCTTGTGATAGTGCTGGTGATTGTCACATGGGAATAGGTCTTGAGTCCTGCAATCCTCTAGTACAGGGGTCTCCAAACTATGGCCCTACAGTTGTTCAGGAACTACAATTCCCATCATGTCTAGTCAGGTCTGAGTGACAATGCCTCATGGGACGTGTAGTTTCGCAACAGCTGGAGGGCTGTAGTTTGGAGATCCCTGCTCTAGTAGATTGACTTGGAGCTTACACAGGGCTTTCTTTCCATGTTTCCAGCAGCTTAACAGTGTAGAGAATCAAGTAAGTCAAGAATGCGCTGCTGGGGAAGGGGGTCTTAATTAGAGCTGCACAATTCTGGGCAAAATGAGAATCGCAATTCTTTTGTTTAGACTAAAGATCACGACTCTCTCACGATTATTTAAAATGAGAATTTTAAAAAGAAAAACTGGGTTTACCTGGGATATAAGGTGTATATAGGACATGGGATATGAGGTGTATATATAGGACTGGGTGTATATGGGATATGAAGTGTATATAGGACTGGGTGTATATAGGACATGGGATATGAGGTGTATATAGGACTGGGGTGTACCTGGTCATAGGGCTCTTTCTCCAGGATGCGGCCACACAGCTGGGAGCATTGCTTGAACTTCCTCCGCCGGAAGTAGCTCCAGGCCTGCAGCAGAGGCTCCATCTCCAGCCCCATCTCGGCACTCAGCGCAGCACAGTCCGGGGATCAGCGACGCTGTAGGCCGCGTCTCTATGGAAACGGCTTTACCTCTGCATCCTCTGGGAATAGCATCCTCTAAAAATAGTTTCCCGGCCACGTCATCCAGCGGCGTGCCGCATCACGCGCTCCCATGACTGGCGTCAGTTCCGATATCCGCCATTTGCGTTCCACGCTGGTTACGTGAACCGGCGGCGCTAAATGAAAATCGCGGGTCATCCAGCCTGCAGATCGCTTGGGGGGGGGGGGGGGTAAATCGAGATTGCGATCTTCTTGTGATTAATCGTGCACCTCTAGTCTTAATTCAAATATAATTATCCTGTGGTAAAATACAGACATTTTTGCTGGATGACAACAATTTGTGTAATGATGTTATGTTGGTCATGTTCATAAGAGAATGGTAAAAATATGATATATATTTTTCTTAACTGGAAATATAGACTGTATAATTGAAGCTCTTGCAAATCCAGAAAAAGAAAAGATGAAGCATGATGACACTACAATCTCCAGCTGGTTACAGAGTTAGTACAATTTTTAGATCCTGCCTGATAAACAAAAAATAGTCAAGGGTCAGTCCAACTCAGAGTGAATGACCCCTTATATGCTTGGGTTACTGCAAAAGTGGGGTCTTGCTGCCACCAATCCTGTTTGTATTCCTGTCCTCTTGTGAGGTTTGAGTCTTCCTGCCCAACTTTTGCATTTTCAATCAGTTCCAGTAACATGCACTAAAAATAAAATTGATAAACTTAAGCAGGTGTGCAGATCTAGAAACTCAAGCAAACCGTTCTCGCCAATAATTATTCCAAGAGATTCAAGAAATTGCAAGTTTAACTGTGCTGTATTAAGTGAAATAACAGCTTTGAGTGGACTGGCTCTTTTGAATTGTTTGCCTTCAGATGAACTTGGATGGTGACTGCCTATCTCTGTCAGCGGTGCAGCAGGCAGCAGAGATAGTTTGGTTATCTCTCACCGCCAGCATGTAGAAGTTAACCCGCTCGGACGGAGAGGCTGCAAGAAGTAGTGACAAGCTGCATCTGGGTGGCGGTGATAGTGATGTACAAAATTAATCGGCACCTGATATTGGTTATTGACCTGAAAAAAAATCAGTATTGGTTCTAAAAAAAAAAAACTATATCGGTCAACCCCTATATTGTATGGTTATACATGGAATCCTAATTAAGGGGCCATAGGGAAGGAATTATTCAGTAATGTTTAAAGCATGGCTAGTAGCAATTTATTGTTAAACCCCCCCCCCCATTTTCCAAAACAGTACACTTACCATTTTTTCTTTATCTTCTCCTCTTCCTGCATCAGATTGAAACTGGAAACAAAAAGCCATACCAAACAAATTACAAGGTTTGCAGTTTCTCTTAACTAGATGGACTAAATGCATGATGAAATACTACAAATTATAGAATTTTCCACCTAGTAAACAAACACAATTATCTATGCACTGAGAATAGGCACACATACAGCTCACAGGATATGAAATGAGAATTCCTTATAAGAACTACACTGGAGTTTCCAAGGAAAATTAACGTTGCGATAAAGGAAAGGGTCACAATTGGAAAGTAGATGTAAGGGATGGCAGACAAATCCTTAGGATCCGGCACACTTCCAAGTATAAAGGGTACCAGGCCCCAGGTTGCACTCTATTGTTCCTCCGCCGCCCCTTAGGGCAGTTTAACACTGGGGCAGTGAGCGCTTCAATAAAGCGTGGCCAATTATAGCGTCGCTTGACCGTCGTTTTAGCTGTGCTTTTTAGCTGCTATCGGGGGAGCTTATAACCCCTGCTAGAGGCTGAAGGAGGGGTTAATACCACCTGTGTAGCACCGCTGTCGAAGCTCTTTGTAAAGAGAAGCCTGTATATCGCCTCAGCGTGAAAGTAGCCTTACTTCATTATGGAGTGCTGTAAAGAAGTGGATCAAACCACAATGTTCAGAAGGGAACGCAGGCATCAAGTACTTCAGGAAATAAGGGCTAAAAAAGGTGTAGCGCTAGAATAGGGGCTAAAATGGTGTAGCGCTAGAATAGTGGATAAAAAGGTGTAGCGCTAAAATAGGGGATAAAAAGGAGTAGCGCTAGAATAGGGGATAAAAAGGTGTAGCGCTAAAATAGGGGATAAAAGGGTGTAGCGCTAAAATAGGGGATAAAAAGGTGTAGCGCTAAAATAGGGGATAAAAAGGTGTAGCGCTAAAATAGGGGATAAAAAGGTGTAGCGCTAAAATAGGGGATAAAAAGGTGTAGCGCTAAAATAGGGGATAAAAAGGTGTAGCGCTAAAATAGGGGATAAAAAGGTGTAGCGCTAGAATAGGGGATAAAAAGGTGTAGCGCTAAAAAGGAAATGTCAAATGCCGGATTTTTTAGCAATATTATCTAAAAAAAAAAAAAATAACAGTGGGCTTTAGCAGCAGGGCAAGTATGTATTATGACTTTTCTTAGCATGCTGGAATATTTTAGTTAATTTATGAATAGACACAAAAGAAAAATAAAAGAAATTCTAGTTTTCTTCCAGTTGCTACAGCAAAAAGTTTCCCCAGCTATTAGATCTGTAACCCATGGTTAGGACAGACAGTGATCAAATGTAATTGACAATGTGAGATCAGCCAGCACAGTACAGACAGGGTTAATTATGGTAAATATCAACTCCCCAGCCCTATTAAAACGTTACAGAAAATAAAGCCAAGCAGGATTTTTCAGTTCTAGAAGTTTTCAGGAAAAAAAAAAAAAAAAAAAACACAAACACATAAAAAAAGGCGTTTTATTTATGCTATGTGAATATGTACCAAATAAAAACATACCGTAGGCGCGATTCCAAATTGGCAAACAATTAGTACCAAAGTAGATTCTGTCCAAGACCTGTTTGTAGGAAGGCCAAGTACAGAGTAATTCCTGGGAAAGAATTAACTGCGCTTACACCAGGCGATTTAACATTTCCCCGTACGATAATAGGTCTTCCTGGAGGTTGTTTTCGTTGCCTTCAGAAAAGAAGGAAGCACAGACTCAGAGACCATTTAAGACTAAAGCAGAGTGGAATAGAGGACCCTAATAGAGCAGATCTGGTCTGTTGGGAAGAGGCCAGGGGTCTTCTGAAAGAAGTCTGAAAATGACTTTGTACAACATTCTTCTGGGCCAGTTTGGTGTCAGATGAATCGCTGTGTTCCTCTCTTGCTCTTTTTTGTAGAAGGATTGGAAGACTCCTCTACAGCCGACAGACTTTCGTCTGTTGTAAGAAATTTCCCGCTGTAGAAGAATTTTCCCACCATCAGAGTTTAAGTGGTGATCCACCAGGGAAAGGACTTCCTTGTTTGGGGAAAAAGAAGCATGGGTAGATGCAGGGAAGGAGCCAACTTTTTTCCATTCTGATAGAATGTTTACTTTCAGCGCTCTTGAATGGAACTAGGTGAAGGATACAGCTCAATCCAATGAGAGCGCAATTAGACTAGAAGTCATAAAGATTCTCAGTGTGGGTTATCTCTTCAATCTCAGTTGCTTCGTATGTGCTCTTAGGCCTCATGTACACTGCTGCTGGTAAACGGACGTTCAGAGGCAGTTGGATGCTTTTTTTCAACTGCATCTGAACTCATCCAATGTTATCTTATGTGTACACGGGTTTGTTTAGGCAGTTGCGTTTTTAGGCTTTCCTTTGAAGGCAAAAAAATTAGTTCAGACACCGAAGTTTCTGACGTTTCAAATGCCAAACGGTAACTCGCGTTTAGCTGTGTTTTGTTTACAGGCGTTTTTCATTTTTGGCCATTTTGAAAAAAAAAAATTTTTATTTTTTTTCAAACACTTCTAAAAACGCAACCGTGGCTAAACGGACGTTTTAAACGTGGGTTACTATCTGTCAAGTTAAATTGTTCAGTTGAGGTTGTAAAAACATCCCATGTACATTAAGCCTTAAAGAACTTTCTATTTGGCAAGAAAGATTGTTGCTCAAGATGAATCTAGAATTAGACCCAGATACTCTAGGTGCATGGAAGGATGTAAAGCAATTTCTTTTTAAGCTGATCACCCAGCCAAAGGACTGAAGCAGCTAAATTGCCTTTTTGGGACATTCACAAAGAGTTGCAAGGGGATGAATTCTTCAGGAGATGGTCGTCCAAACATTTTTGTTGCAGGGGATGTTCAAGATCCAGTTTGTATTTTAGTGCAGACTTCTGGAAAAATCAGTAAGCCAAATCGTACAATCAGGAAATTACATATCTGGGGGGCATTCTGTACACCATTTGTGTACAGAAATTCTCCAGAATTTTATAGAGCGTTACGACAATGCAGATTGCATGTTAAAAATTACTTTTTATTTTCAATCAAAAAAATAGGACTAGGGCTTGCAATTGTATACGCTAGATTTGTTTTCAATTTTTTTTTTCCCCTACGACAGTGGAGTCACCCTTTAACCACTTTCAGACCGGACCAATTTGCAGCCAAAGGACCAGGCCCCTTTTTGCGATTCGGCACTGCGTCGCTTTAACTGACAATTGTGCGGTCGTGCGACGTGGCTCCCAAACAAAATTGACGTCCTTTTTTTCCCACAAATAGAGCTTTCTTTTGGTGGTATTTGATCGCCCCTGCGGTTTTTATTTTTTGCGCTATAAACAAAAATAGAGCGACAATTTTGAAAAAAAATGCATTATTTTTTATTTTTTGCTATAATAAATATCCCCCAAAAATATATAAAAAAACATTTTTTTTCCTCAGTTTAGGCCGATACGTATTCTTCTACATATTTTTGGTAAAAAAAAAATCGCAATAAGCGATTATTGATCGGTTTGCGCAGAAGTTATAGCGTTTACAAGATAGGGGATAGTTTTATAGCATTTTTATTAATAATTTTTTTTTATTATTAATGGCGGAGATCTGCGATTTTTTTTTGTGACTGCGACATTATGGCGGACACATCGGACATTTTTGACACATTTTTGGGACCATTGTCATTTTTACAGCAATTAATGCATTTAAATGCATTGATTTCTGTATAAATGACACTGGCAGTTTAGGAGTTAACCACAAGGTGGCAGTGTAGGGGTTAAGTAGGCCTAGGGGTGTTTTTTTTACTGTGGGGGGGGCGTGGCTGTCAGCTAGTGAATGCTGATCTCTGCTCCAAATCACAGGGAGCAGAGATTGGCGTCACTAGTTGCTAGGCAGAACGGGGAGATGCTGTTTATCTCGGCATCTCCCCGTTTAGCCGCTCCGTGAGACGATCGCGGGAGTCCCCGCGGCGATCGAGTCCGCGGGGACCGCGGCCGGACTCACGGGGGTCCCGACCGGCGCGGGAGCACGCCGCTCCCGATGGCACGGACAGGCTAAAGGAGGGACGTATATATACGCCCTCCTGCCTGTAGGTGCCATTCTGTCGACGTATATCGTCGTGCGCCGGTCGGCAAGTGGTTAATGAAATGGTCAAGTGCCTCACCAAATAGGCATCTTCCTTGAAATGGCATATGTGCGAGGAGTCTGTTACAGGCAGGTTCTGCAAGAAGAGCAGAGGGAAGCTGTTGCAATTGCTCTGCGATCCTGAAATATAGATTCATGTTTGTTCTCCATAGTCATGGTCCAGTTAGCTGCAGTTTGACAGACTGAAAAAGCAGCAGGAGCCGGTTCTAGGGTGGGGCTTACCAGGTTAAAGAGAACTTTCAAGGAGTGTCTCAAATTTTCAGTCCACAGATTCTTTAAAAGATGGAATCTCTTCAGTGGGTACAGAGAGATGCTGTTTTTGTGTTAAACAAACAACCACAGAAATAACCTACTCTTTTTCAACAGGATACTGGAGTTCAGAAAAGATCTTTGGGAAGAGAAAATCCTTTGAGGAGTAATCCAGTCATTCTCTTTGTAAAAAAGGAATGCTTTACAAGATACACAGGGCATCTGCCAAGCTTCATTAAAGTTTAAAAAAGGCTTCACTGAAGCAACAAAAAAAACACAACAAAAAAACACTACACTGTAAAGCAAGTACATTTCTAACATGGCCCAGGTTTACAAATTAGCAGGATGTCCCTGTGTAACATGTTCATGATGCTGGACTGTAGATAAAGTCAATGCTTTGCCCATCATGGTGGGTATACCCCCCAAGCATTCTGCACCCAGTGCATGGTAAGCACCCAAAGCAAGATTTGGTGCTCGAAGCAACATTACAGGCTGTCCCCAGGTAGAGGTTGCGCTGATCTGGATACACAGCTTCTGTTGACAGCGAGGTTGATTTATTGTTTTCCTAAACAATTTTTCAAAAAAAAAAAAAAAAAAAAAAAAAAAAGCAGTAAAGTTGGTTTCTCTGGAAAAGAAAAAAAGGTCCATCACCTACAGACACTAGCTAAGGACTCGGAGTGGGATAGGGTTATAGGGGAGGAACCCTCGGAGGTGTGTCCTCAAAAGCTTGCCAGGGTCCAATCACCTGAAGGTACGGAGCTATACCCTATGGCAGAGATATGCAATTAGCGGACCTCCAGGTGTTGCATTACTACAAGTCCCATGAGGCATAGCAAGACTGACAGCCACAAGCATGACACCCAGAGGCAAAAGCATGATGGGACTTGGACCTCCAGCTGTTGCAAAACTACAAGTCCCATCATGCTTTTGCCTCTGGGTGTCATGCTTGTGGCTGTCAGTCTTGCTATGCCTCATGGGACTTGTAGTAATGCAACAGCTGGAGGTCCGCTAATTGCATATCCCTGTCCTATGGTGTATAAACAGGTTTCCTGTGTCCAGTATTGTACAATAAAGATATTGACTGTCCATTAATCTTTTCATTGCCCATGCAGTTAAGTAAAATAGGATTGTGAACACATTCTAGTCACCATCAGAAGCTGAAACAAGAACTGCTCTAATAAAGAGCACTTCAGCATAGTAAGAAGAACTCCCTCGTCAGCCACATGAAAGTCATTAACAATACAGTGCATTGAACCACTGAACAGATGGAACAAGACATCACAAATCCTACTGAAGAAGCATCTCAATATCTCAGCATTAGGCACACTGGGAACAGGGTGTATATTTGAGTGTCTGTGCATATGTGCTTACTGTATCAGATAATTTATAAAAAGACACCAAAATACGTCTATTTGTATGCTCTACATGAATAGTGAAAGAAAGAAAAAAAAAAAAAAAAAAAGAATACAAACCTCTTTCATTAAAGCTTTGCCCAGTCTAACAATTTTGGCCAGCAAAATAGGATCATGTGCTAGATGTGGGCCAAGAAAACAGAGCATGTTGAATACATCCCTTCTTAAATCCTCAAAGCACTCTACTGGTTTTGGTGCTTTTTGACTGTGCAAAGGGGACACCCGAGATCCCTTGGCACCTTTCGGCACTCCCACCCTAGAAAACAAAGGCATAAAGCTTGTTACAAACAAGGCCATTTCGTTTGGTTTATTTATTTGTGTGCATTTGAGAGTACCAAAAACATAAAAAAAAAAAAAAAAGGAATTGCTTATGACCTAGAAGAACATGGCTTGGAGCCATAATAGTCAAGTTAGCGGTATATTTGAAAACAAACTTGGTCTTGCCACATCCTAATCACGTCAACTTTAAGTGGAGTTCGCCTTTAGCAAATATGGGTAAAATGGTTTTAAAAAAAAAAAAAAAATGGCCTTTATTCCAAACAGTTGGCTCACTTTGTTCCCAATTATTTTTAACCCCTTGACCACTGGCCACTTACACCAACCTTCCTAACCAGGCCAATTTGCAGCTTTCAGTGCTCTCACATTTTGAATGACAATTACTCAGTCACGCAACACTGTAGCCATATGACATTTTTGTCCTTTTTTCCCACACAAATAGAGCTTTATTTTGGTGGCATTTAATTTTTTGCGCTATAAATTAAGACACAAAATATTTCTTTGTTATAAAATTTAGAAAATTAGTAATTTTTAGTCATAAATTTTAGCCAAAAAAACTTATACTGCTACATATCTTAGGTAAAAATAACCAAAATCAATGTGTATTATTCGGTCTTTGTGAAGGTTATAGAGTTTACAAGCTACGATGCCAATCATTGAAAATTGATCACACCTGATGTACTGAAGGCCTCTCATTTCTTGACACCAGGGCTCGGTTCACACTTGTGTGATGCGGGTATCCTGTAAATCCCCTGCAAGATCCAGCGTTGCACAGCAGTTCACACTGCAATATGCGAACTGCTGGGAGCGTCAATACATTGTTAATGAAACCCCCATTTCAGCTCGCATATCGCACTGCGAACTGACAGTTCGGACATGAATCGGATCGCATAGGTGTGAACACTCATGCGATCCGATGCTGGTGCGGACCAAGAAAGGGTTCCTTTGCGAGTTTGGTCCTAATGCGATGTGATGTGATATCAGCCATACTATCTGTATGGCTGAAATCATATTGCACTGCAGTGCAAATCACATGCGATATCGCAGAGTGCACAAGTGTGAACCAGCACTTGCAAGCCAGGAAAGAACAAATACCCCCCTAAATTATCCTGTTTTGGAAAGTAGACATTCCAAAGGTATTTAGTAAGGAGGCATCCAGAAAACCGGAAATGCTTTCCAACTAAGAACAAAATCATTGGGAACCTAATTGAAATCATTTTCTCCTTTAAGAGGTCAGTAAGACTAGATTCACACTAGACAATGCTCCGAAGAGCAACCCACAGTGGATCAATTTTCATTGATCAGCCAAGTAGCTGCTGTCAGGTGTCCAGAAGGCAATCATGCAAAGAGAAAGGTCAAAACAAATAAACTCTATGCAGACCAATGAGGACCCGATACTGTTGAGGCCCTTTTTATATGAACAATTAAAGACTTATTAAACTTTGTTTTAATTGGATTTCAGATACAGAGCCTAGGACCACTATAGTGAAAAAATATAGTAATATTTTAAACAACTGTATGGTGAATACTTGTAAACACAGCATTCAGCACCCAAATTAAAGTTTTATTTCACATGCCTTCTTTTATATTTTAAATCAACATTTACATATAGATGAAGCTGTCCAGCAAAAGTGACAGTTATAAAAGGGTTACACATGACAAACCAGCAGATTTCAAAAGCGTGCCGGACTTTAGACTTCAAGTTTCGGCCAATGTAAAGTAAACAAATCATCTATATGTGAAGTGATCACACTCCATAGATGGCTGGGCTCTTCAACAGCAGCCAGGAGCCGCTATCACAACTACATTACTAATATCTGACAACCTGTGAAATATTTAGACGGCTTTCACACCAAGCTGCCTATAGCGTCGGCGGTAAAACGCTGCCATTTTTAGCGGCGTTTTACCGTCAGATTTGGGGCTCGTTTCGTCCGCTAGCGGGGCGTATTTACCCCCCGCTAGTGTCTGAGAAAGGGTTAAAACCGCCCTCAATACACTGCAATAGTGGCGTTTTGCCGGCGGTATTACAGCGCTGCCCCATTGATTTCAATGGGCAGCAGTGGTGGAGGAGCCCTAAACACACCGCTCCAAAGAAGCTGCTGGCAGGACTTTTCCTGACGTCCTGCCAGCGCACCGCTCCAGTGTAAAAGCCCTAGGGCTTTCACACTGCAGACAATGGAGCAGCAGTTTGAGGGCGGATTGCAGGCGCTATTTCCAACGCTATAGCACCTGCAAAACGCTCTCGGTGTGAAAGGGGTCCTTAGAAAGGGTGGTAAAATTTGCTGCACAAAAAAAAAAAAAAAATCTGACACTTTCCTGGAAAGCACCAATTTTTACAGATATTGCTGCCTAGGTATGCATAAGAAATTACACTTCATAAATCAGCATCTGTATATCTGTTTAAAGGTGAGATCTCAAAGTAAAACACCCGGGTCTACTAAAAGATTATCAAAATGTATTTACTTACCTTCGATAGAGAGGCTCAATAGTTTTATGAATAAGGTGACACAGTGCTATTGCAATAGATTTATGGGAGGTGGCATAAAAAGGGGGCATCTGATCCATTATGTTTTGAGCATGCTGCCAGTCTCCAATTTTCAGTAGTGCTTCCAGTAAACCAAGCTTCTGGTTGTCGGTAGCCTGCAAACAAGTATATCAATGACTAAATATTTTATTACAGAATGTAGCATTTTATAGTACATGTATGAATTACATATTATGGATATGATCAGACTTACAGTCTCAAAGCGAGGTCTCATTAACCTCCCTGGCGGTATGATTATGTCAGAATTTTGCGTCTCAAAGCGGTACAATTATTTTGCATAGAAATTTGGCGTTTTATATTGTAGGCCTGTAATTCTTAACAATAACACACTTAAATCTGTCCAAACAAGAGTCTACTAGATATACCGGGTATGACAAAGTTTGAAACAAAATATAAATAAATTGTAAAAAATAATAATAAAAATTACATTTCCCCACGATTCACTATCGCTCAATTCTGCAAGTGTTCTAATTTACTATCGCTGTTTTCTAGCTGGTCTAAAACCACTTTTGACGCAAAGGGACACTTTTTGGTTGGACAATATCCAGTTTCTAGGCAGAAAGAACATACACTACACACAAAATATATATATATATATATATATATATATATATATATATATATATATATATATATATATACACACATACATACATACATACATACATACACATATATATATATATATATATACACACACACACACACACACACACACACACACACACACACACACACACACACACCGTATTTAAATCGGCGTATAACGCGCACTTTTTGCCCCTTAAATTCGGGCGAAAGTCGTGGGTGCGTGTTATACGTCGATACCCCCCAAAAAATGAACAAAAAAGCGAGCGGCGCCGAAAAATGGCGACCGCCGACGAAAAAGGCAGAAGCGCGGCCAAAAAAGGCCGAAGCCGACTGTTCAGCGCTGCTCGTAGTCCCGCCTCCCTGCGCTCCTCGCTACCGAAACAGCAGGGAGGCGGGACTCCGAGTGGAGCCGAACAGTCGGCTCGGCCTTTTTCGGCCGCTCGGCGGCGCATGCGCGGTTTGTCTCGCGGCGGGAAATTTAAACGTGGGCAAGGCTGCAAAAGACGCTGGGCAAGGCTGCAAAAGACGCTGGGCAAGGCTGCAAAAGACGCTGGGCAAGGCTGCAAAAGACGCTGGGCAAGGCTGCAAATGACGCTGGGCAGGCTGCAAATGACGCTGGGCAGGCTGCAAATGACGCTTAAATGCAAGTTTTTTTTTTTCCCCTAAACTTCTCTCCTAAAACTTTTTTTCCTTAAAATTCCCTCCTAAATTTGGGGTGCGTGTTATACGCCGATAAATACGGTATATATAATAAAACAGTGTGAAAGCCCTCTGGCTTTTACACTGGAGTGACAGGAGAGGCGCTTTACAGTCACTATTTTTAGCGATGTGGCGCCTGTAAAGCGCCTCAGTGTAGAAGTAGCCTACGACCCCTTTCACACTGAGGTGCTTTCACACTAGAAAAAATTGCCCAAAAACCTATTTCCATTAAAATCAATGAATGCTTTCACACAATGCTTTCATGGTGACCCATTGGTTTCCTCTTATACCACATATCTATTATAATATCTTATTAGGACTACAGAGTTTCCATATTCTATGCATCTTAGTTTTAAGGTCTGTCCATCTGCAGCAGTCATTACAGAATCTTCTTACATTCTGTTAAATTTTCCAAATCACTCGGCTTAATGAAATATGCCTTCTGTCTACCTGTAAGCTCATTTACCTCCAAGATGGTTGCTCACACATTTGCAATCAAATATATTTGCAGCGGCTTTCCTTGTTACATCTATAACTGAATGCCAAGTGGCTCCGATTAGACCAAGGCTCCAGCACTTGTGGCAGTCACCAGTCCAGATAGGCTAATAGGAACATGTGTTCGGGAAAAGGAAAGGGCATGCTCCAACACAACGTGGTATAGTCAGAGCTTTGCCCTTTAGAATGGCTCAGCATTTAGCCCTGGGTTCACATTGACTGCGGCTTTGAAATTGTGTAACTTCATCTGAAATCACACAATTTCAAAGCCGCGTGTCAGTGTGACTTTAGGTGCGACTTGTTAGACATCTGTGCTGCTTCATGCACAGATTTATATGCAAGTCGCACTAAAAATTTACCAAAAGTAGTACCAGAACTACTTTTTCAAATCAATGCAAAGTAACTGCAAAGTTAGTATTACATCGATTTGAACAGTGCAATTGGCAGCAATAGGGTACGACTTGTCATGCAATTTGACCTGTCGCATGACAAGTCGCTCCAATGTGAACAAGGGCTTAGAGCTAAAACTAAAGACTTTATTTTAAAAACTGCAAGCAGGCAGACTCTTGTCGAAGAGTCTCTGCACTCCCTCTCTTCTGCAATAAAAGAAACCCATCTGCCTGCTCAGAGTCTTCATCAGAATGTCTTGCTCCACTGAACTCCACTTCAAACGTAGAAGGGATAAAGAGAATTGATAGAGCTTTATAGCCATTAGTTTTATTTTATTTTAGTGGCAGTGTCACTTTAAGAACTACTACAGCTTTCCATATGTCAATCTCTGAATGCAAAGCACTATCAAAAAAAAAATGGGACAAAGGACTACATGCACTTTGTACTGTGGGGAAAGGAGGAAGAAAATAGTTTTTTTGGTGGTGTTATGGACTTCTTTTAAGCTTGTACAAGGAAGAAACATTTGGTTTACCCTCTATTGATAACCGTAAAAAGGAAAAAAAATAAAAAAATAATTGTATCGAGTGATTTTAATAATAAAAGATAAAAAAAAAAAAAAAAAAAAAAATGCATGCAAAAAAGTTTAACTTCTTAAAATTACTCTATTGAATAAAATAGACATCAAATTACAAAACTGTAAGTAGTAAATAATACCCTGGCATGTTTAGAAATAATGAACTCTTTGTGAGTTAATAATTTTACCAGTGAGCATATAATCAAATTATGCTTCATTCAACAATAAAATATGAATTAGGATTTTGGTTCTACTCATTTGTGCTGCCTCTCGAGTATAGTTCTGCAATTTTATTTACATTCACGGCACTAAACTAAACAAACCATGAAATCATTTCACACAATCCAATTTAAAAAAGAGAACTAAAGAAAACCAGAATAACACTCACAATATACAGCAGTCAAAGCAATTAGAAAAGTTCAAATTGGGGCACTGGAGCCAGTTTTATAAATGTAAAATAGAACTTGCGTTTTAAAAAAAAAAAAAAAAAAAAAAAAAAAAGGAACAAAGCTTGAGAATGTAATGCAGCACAATTGCTATTAGAACAAGATAATGTGCTGGACTTTGCAAAGTGATCATTCCCTCTTCTGCTTTGCTAAGGAAACATTTACATGCATGGTAAAGAAGTTAAAAAG
Organism: Lithobates sylvaticus; assembly: GCA_028564925.1. Lineage (NCBI taxonomy): Eukaryota > Metazoa > Chordata > Amphibia > Anura > Ranidae > Lithobates > Lithobates sylvaticus. The sequence goes on along the minus strand of CM053033.1, from coordinate 64,973,157 downwards.
GAAGTAAACCCTAATGGGTTTACTTATGCCGCGTACACACGATCGGAATTCTCGTCAGAAAAAACTCGGACGGTTTTTCCAACGGAATTCCGCTCAAGCTGTGTTGCCTACACACGGTCACACCAAATTCCGACGGTCAATAACACTGCGGCATAACACACGTTCAACAGCACTATAAAAGGGAAGTTTAATACGTCCGAGCATGCGTCGAATTGTTTCCGAGCATGCGTCGGAATTTTGCGTGTCGGAATTTTGCGTGTCGGAATTTCCTACACACGATCGGAAAATCCGATAGAAAGGTTTTCCATCGGAAAAATTGAGAACAGGTTCTCAATTCAAAGTCCGTCGGAAATTCCGACAGAAAAAGACCGTTGACCATACAGACGGTCGGAAAATCCGATGAAAAGCTCCCATCGGACTGTTTCCATCGGAAATTCCGACCGTGTGTACACCGCATTACTCTTTGTTTCCCTGCAAAGGTAAAGCATAATGGACTACCATGCATCGCATAGTAGTCCATTATGTGTCACTTACCTGACACAGGAGCCAGCAAAGTCACTGCTGTCCCCTTGTGTACAGAGCCTCCATCTTCTTGGTGGGTCTCGCTGCTCCGGCGCTGTCATTCGACGGAGCCGCGATGACGTCACTCCCGTGCATGCGCACGGGAGCCGCCACTCGCGGCATATCGCCGTTGACAGCGGCCCACTGTAGACAGCAGTGCCTGTCTTTTGGAAAATATCTCCTAAACCGTGTAGGTTTAGGAGATATTTCTTGGACCTACACGTAAGCCTTAATCTAGGCTTACCTGTAGGTCAAAGTGGTTTGTAAGGGTTTACAACCACTTTAAGCTTGGGTACAGGGAACATGTCCAAGCACAAATTATGAAACTGTTCAGGACTAGGGTGATGCGAGAAGAGCTGCTGAAAAGCAGCATAAAAGATCCAGCTGTCGTTGTGGGGAAAGAGACATTTCAGGGCACGAAACAGGGAAGAGGAAGAGTCCAAAAAAAAAAAAAAAAACACAGAACACCTGGAGGGCTGCGAGTCTAGGGGCCAAGTAGTGCTCTGATGAGGAGTGGATCAGACCCAGCACAGCATGGAAAGATGCGACAGACAAAGAAAAAAAATACAAAATGATCAAATAAATTCCAACATAGTACTGTATGCATAAACAGTGCTATTTATTCCATTAAGTGAACAAATGGTTGAACAAAGGTTAAAATAAATGGTAGTGAAAGTTACCAGTAAGATGCAATTGCCCAAAAACCGAAAATTGCAGCATTTAAAAAAAAAAAAAAAAAAAATAAAAAGAAGTCTCTCACAAGAGTGAGTACACCCCTCACATTTTTGTAAATATTTTATTATATCTTTTCATGTGACAACACTGAAGAAATGACACTTTGCTACAATGTAAAGTAGTGAGTGTACAGCTTGTATAACAGTGTAAATTTGCTGTCCCCTCAAAATAACTCAACACACAGCCATTAATGTCTAAACCGCTGGCAACAAAAGTGAGTACACCCCTAAGTGAAAATATCCAGCTTCACAGGTTGCCACTGGAGTCCTCTTCCACTCCTCCATGACATCACAGAGCTGGTGGATGTTAGAGACCTTGCACTCCTCCAATTTCCATTTGAGGATGCCCCACAGATGGTCAATAGGGTTTAGGTCTGGAGACATGCTTGGCCAGTCCACCACCTTTACCCTCAGCTTCTTTAGCAAGGCAGTGGTCGTCTTGGAGGCGTGTTTGGGGTCGTTATGTTGGAATACCGCCCTGCGGCCCAGACTCCGAGGGGAGGGGATCATGCTCTGCTCGGGAATGTTGGCATTCATGGTTCTCTCGATGAACTGGAGCTTGTCAGTACCAGCAGCACTCCTGCAGCCCCAGAACATGACGGTCCCACCACCATGCTTGACTGTAGTCAAAAGACACTTGTCTTTGTACTCCTCACCTGGTTGCCGCCACACACGCTTGACACCATCTGAACCAAATAAGTTCATCTTGGTCTAATCCGACCATAAAACATGGTTCCAGTAATCCAAGTCCTTAGTCTGCTTGTCTTCAGCAAACTGTTAGGGGGCTTTCTTGTGCATCTGCTTTAGAAGAGGCTTCATTCTGGGACGACAGCCATGCAGACCAATTTGATGCAGCGTGTGGTCTGAGCACTGGCAGGCTGAGCCCACCCCTTCAAACACTGCAGCAATGCTGGCAGCACTCATACGTCTATTTCCCAAAGACAACCTCTGGATATCTCAACTCCTTTGGTCGACCATGGCGAGGCCTGTTCCAAGTGGAACCTGTCCTGGTAAACCCCTGTATGGTCTTGACCACCGTGCTGCAGCTCAGTTTCAGGGTCTTGGTCTTCTTATAGCCTAGGCCATCTTTATGTAGAGCAACAATTCTTGTTTCAGATCCTCAGAGAGTTCTTTGCTATGAGGTGTCATGTTGAACTTTCAGTGACCAGTATGAGAGAGAGAGCGATAACACCAAATTTAATCCACCTGCTCCCCATTCACACCTGAGACCTAGTAACACTAATGAGTGACATGACACCGGGAGGGAAAATTACTAATTGGGCCCAATTTGGACATTTTCACTTATGGGTGTACTCACTTTTGCTGCCAGCGGTTTAGACATTAATGGCTGTGTGTGGAGTTATTTTGAGGGGACAGCAAATTTACACTGTTATACAAGCTGTATACTCACTACTTTACATTGTAGCATAGTGTTATTTCTTCAGTGTTGTCACATGAAAAACATAATAAAATATTTACAAAAACGTCAGGGGGTGTACTCACTTTTGTGAGATATTGTATATATATATATATATATATATATATATATATATATATATATATATATATATATATATATATATATATATATATATATATATATATATATATATATAAAATCATATTAGATTTGACTTTTAAATAGCATGACTTCAAATGAATATGAATTTATTGTTGACCATTATAGGCACCTTTAGCACAAGAAAAGCTCAAGAAAAATGTATCACTTTAAATTCTATGTACACCTTTACACTGGTCCCTTGCGCTTCATTGCGATGTTAAAAATAATGCCATTATAGTATCAGCACCTTTTTCTCTTATTGGCAAAATGCCAATAACACCATTTTCGGCAGATATGTTACAGTTGCTGAAATTTTTTTGCATTCATTTTTGCAAAAAGCCCTCCTCAACAGGATACTACAAAGCAAAAGGTTTTGGAGGAACATATAGCTTTAGTCACTGTACAACAGCAATTAGCAAGTGGGCTGGGAAGGTCTAAGCAAGTATGGGAGATTTTAGGGTCTCCGTGCTGCAGACTCAGGCTGATCTAATGCTAAACAAGAGCAGTCTGCATAAGTAAGGATTGCAATAACCACCTTAAAGGGGCTGTAAAGGTTCCTGTTTTTTCACCTTGAAGAATCCTATGCGAAAAAACACCTGCCAGTCACAGCCCCCCGTTTTACTAACTTGAACCCCATTCAGTTGGCGAGGACGCACTGTCTCTCTCCACGGGCCCCCGGCTCTTAAGCCGGAGCTGCCCCATACTGACCAGATGGCATGGCAAAATGGCATGGACACACACCATAAAAGCAACTGATGAGTCCACGCAAACACAGCAGCACCTGATGACACTTGCGCCAGACTGAAAGGAACAATTACGACAACTTTAAAAGTGGTTGTACACCTTGTACAACCACTTAACTACAGGTAAGCCTATATTAGGGCTTACCTGTAGGTGTAAGCCCTAATATAGGAAGAGGGGTTGAAGATGGACGCTTGCTGCTAGTGGAGACAGCAGTGACATCGCAGGCTTCGGTTTCAGGCAAGTGAAATAGTAGTGCATAGTAGCCCATTGTGCTTTACCTTTGCAGGGAAACAAAAAAAAAAAAAAAAAAAGGAGGACGTAAAAACCACCAGGGTTTACTTCCTCTTTAAATGGCTGGCATTCTTGCTCTTTAGCTGCGACACACCTTGGCGATAAGTAACTTTACAGGCCAGCCCCACATCTTCTTAAAAGGTATGGTCCCCTAGGGTCAACTACTTATGAAACTGCAGAAAAAAGCTGCATTGGCTATGATGCAGCCAAGAAACAAAACACCTCAACATAAAAGAGGTAACATTCTCTCTGTAGAGAAAAGAGGGAGGAAGAGGAGGAAGAAGAAGAGGAAGGCTAGTTAGGAGTGGAAGAGGTTATATAGGGGGGGATGTCCTTGCAGCTTCCCCCATAGTGTCCAACCATTTTAAAGCGGTATTAAAACCAAAATGTACTCCATTGCAGTTTAGCAATCGTTAGATGTGGCTGCATCAGTTTTTTTTTTTTTTCTTTGGCTTTTTTCTCTCTGTGTTCACCTGGTGATCTGGCCAGTAAAACACCTCCAGTATTAGTGAGACACCACTTTGGATGAATGAGCACAGGAACCACAGCAGCATTCTCAATCTGGGAGGGTGGGTGTTAAAGTAGAACAGATTTAAATCCACTAACAAACTCAAACTCCAGCTAACACTTTATAATCCTTTTTGTTATAATTTTTATTCCATTTTTGATAAAGGTTTTATATGAATAAATAAAAGCAGACCATTTAAAGCATCCCTGCCTCATTCATGTAAATTAATACATTCTGTGGAGAGCTTGTGCTTTAAAATTAAAAAAAAAACATAAAAAGAATGCTAAAAAAGAAAAGAAATGCAGTCATCACATCTAAGAACTGGAAAGATGCAATATAATAAAATGTTTGCTTTAATACCACTTAAAAGGTAGTTGCATATAACTCTAAAAACGAAAACTAAAGCCCACCACAAGTTAATAGATTTAGTTCTGCTCATGTAATGCAATGAGGACATTTCTATATTCAAAGAATATCACTAGTCTCAAAACTGCAACAAATGAACAATGCAACTGTCAAAACTGCATTTTACCTTCTCAGTTTTTTCATCATCTTCCTTTTTTTCCTTATCTTTGTCGTCATTTTTTTCGGAAGACAGAACTACCAAATTAAGTTTTCGGACAATCTGTTTGGCTTCAAAAACCTTCTTCTTATGCTCTTCAAGAATGCTGTTGTCCAATGGGAGAAGCTTAAAAAAAAAAAAAAAAAAAAGGGAGGAGATTAAAATGACATTTCATTCCAGATTATGGAGAAAAGGTTTAATATGTAAAGATTTGTTAAAGTGAGGGATTAGTAAAAAGGGAAAACCATGTTCCACACATACCAGACCTAGGGGACACCAGCCCGATATACATTCAGAAAGAAATGTATTCTAGAAAGTGGGCTTTTAAGCGGTAATCCCCATTAATTCAAACTTTGTACTCATTTAGGTACAACACCAATCAGGATTGGTGCACCGGTGGTGTCACCTTCCATCTCCCGCTGAAGCTTGGAGGTGATTTTTACTATAACTTGCACCTTTTACATGGCGACTACGTTTCATATTCAGCAAGGCGGAGTGTATTCTTTAGTCTCCCCTTACTTAGCCTGAACATATCAAATTTTATAGATGATTTGTGATTGACATATGGCGGATTAAGCGGTAATGACTGCGAGACATGTTGGCAGATCCTGTACAATTCATGGGATACTGTATATGTATGATAAGCTTTTTTTTTTATGTATATGGGCCTTAGGCCTCGTGTACACTTCTGCTGGTAAACGGGCATTTTTTTCAGCTGCCCCTGAACTCTCCTCTGTTATCTTATCAGTACATGTACACAGGGTCGTTCATAGTCGTTTCTAGGCAGTTGAGTTTAGAAGTATTTTTTGTAAAGCAAAAAAAAAATAAAGGGGGGTTTAGGACGGATGTTCAAAGGCATTTGAAAAGGCAAATGCTTGTAAACTCATGTAAAAGCTGTAACCGGAGTTTAGGTACGAGAGAGAGAGAGAATAGTTAAAGCACACTGCACTCTCTTCTCTCACAGAATGTCTCCTGAGGTTATCTTTAACCACCTCAGTACAGGGCATTTTCACCCCCTTCCTGCCCAAGCCATTTTTCAGCGCTGTCACACTTTGAATGACAATTGCGCGGTCATACAACCCTGTACCAAGATGAATTTGTTATCATTTTGTCCCCACAAATAGAGCTTTCTTTTGGTGGTATTTGATCACCTCTGCGGTTTTTATTTTTTGCGCTATAAACCAAAGAAGAGTGACAAGTTAAAAAAAAAAAAATATATATATATATATATATATATATATATATATATATATATATATATATATATATATATATATATATATATATATATATATATATATATATATATATATATATATATATATATATATATTTTTTTTTTTTTTTTTTTTTTTTGCTATACTAAATATCCCCAAAAAAGAGATAAAAACAAGATTTTTTTTTCCTCAGTTTAGGCCGTACGTATTCTTCTACATATTTTTGGTAAAAAAAAAAAAAAAAAAATTGCAATAAGCGTATATTGATTGGTTTGCACAAAAGTTATAGCGCCTACAAAATAGAGGATAGATTTATAGCATTTTTATTACTTTTTTTTTTTTTTTTAACTAGTAATGGGGCGATCTGCGATATTTATCGTGACTGCGATATTGCGGCGGACATAGCGGACACTTGACACATTTTTGGGACCACATTTATACAGCGATCCATGCTATAAAAATGCATTGATTACTGTATAAATGTGACTAGCAGGGAAGGGGTTAACACACTAGGGGGTCGCTGAAGGCATTAATATGTTCCCTGGGAGTGATTCTAACTGTAGGGGGGGGGGGGGACACCGATCAGCGTTTCTCTGTACTGAGATCGATCTCCTCTCCTCTGACAGGACCGTGGATCTGTGTGTTTACATACACAGATCCACAGTCCTGCGGTGTTACCGGGCAATCGCGGGTGCCCGGCGGACATTGCGGCCACCGGGCACGCGCATCGGGTGCACAGTGACATGGCGGGCGCGCGCGCTGCTGGTGGCACGTGCTCCCTGGAGGGATGGGAAGGGCATCATATGACACCCTCCCACCACGAGAGCTGCGCCGCCTGGCCGTCAATTGACAGCCAGCGGTCGCAAGGCAGTTAAGAAAGCTTCTTACCTCAACTGCTGCTATACTCAGTATGTAAAAGCTGTTAGACAGTGAAAAATGTCCATTTATCAGCTGTCAAGTTTCCAGAGTTCAGAAGAGGTTTTCAACTGCCCGTTGTACATGAGGCCTTAGCCACCCTTTTTACTCTTTTTTTTTGGGGGGGGGGGGAATATCTGTATGAATAAAATAAAAAAAAAAACTTTTTTTTTTTTTACTCTTCCTCTGACTGATGTACATAGAATGTTTTATCTCAACCATGGGGATGACCACTTAAAAGCCCACTTTCTATAATAGGTTTCTTTCCAGGTTTAATATGTACAGGGGGTCCCCTACTTACAAACGGAGGGAGACAAAAGGAAGTGAGAGGAAATCTACCCTAGGAAGGGAAATTCACTCCTGTAAGAGTTAATATGGGGAAAAAGGTGTCTCCACTGATGCTTTTATCACCAGTCCATGCTTTCCTAACAACTCAAAATTTTCAAAATCCAATTGTCATTGGGACAGAAGGTGAGGTGAAATCTTCTGAACAGGGGCACAGACAGCAAAACAAATGTTACAGGGGTATAACCCTTCCCTATGTTATCTAAAAAACTTAAAAATAGATTTTTTGGCTGGAGCTACACTTAAAAAATGTACCTGTTCCGACTTACAAACAGATTCAACTTAAGAACAAACCTACAGTCCCTATCTTGTTTGTAACCCGGGACCCCCTGTACCTGCACTTTAAACACCCAGTCTTTGTGTTTGGGCAGTTGAGCAGGGGAAATAGTTAGAACCCAAGTAACGGTTCTGCAAAATATACTGTAGGCCATATGCGGCCACTCCCCAGCCTATCTGCAAAACTTCTAGAGTGGGCAACCCCCACTGGGCATGCAGTCTCATCAGTGCAGGCACAGACATTCTAGCTCATTCAAAACCCATTCATCTACAGTGCATTCTCGCTCTCCCTCTGTCATACAATACTGAGCTCAGTCGCTGCTCCATCAAAGGGGGAGAGAATACACAGCGCAGGTTTTGAATGAGATACAGTACGTATTCTCGCACTGATGGGGCCAGGTGTCCAAAGGCTGGCCCGTCTTGCCTTTTAAACAGGACACCAAGTTTTGCAGACATGCTAAGAGAGGCTGTGCACAGCCTAGGGTTATGCTTGGAAATTAATCATCTTTTTTTTAAAACCTGAGGACTGCTCTTTAATATACTAGAGAAGCTGAAAGGCAGTAAAACTTTGTGGAAAGGTGCCGTAAAAGGTGAACCAACTCTTAATTACTGAAATAAAAACTTTACATTTGGCAAATGTACACCAGTGCAGAAAATTCTCTTTGAACCCAGGGTCCAAAAAAATAAATAAAAACACACAAGGCAATTTTTACCTAACAAAAAGCTTGTACTGTTAGTGCCCTAGCTGTTTTATACAACTTTTTAATATTAAACGGGTTGTAAACCCTCAAAGTTTTTCATCTAATGCATTAAAGTGTTAACTCCAAAAAAATAATAATGGAATCTGTTCCTTTAAAGCATGTTATATGACACTGTGCTTGTCCTGTGTCATTTGGCCCCCTTTAACACGTAAATATAAAAAAACCTGGCCGATCCTGCCAGTTTCTCCCCACCACTCTGTAAACTGACTACGGTGCATCATGGCTGCCGTAACCAGACATTGTGGTCAGTTCACATGCCTGTCATCAGCAGCCTGCTATCCTCTTTGTTCCTGTGTCCTCCTCCCCTCTGTGTGTGAGCCGCCCCTCCCCCTCCTGCTGCTCTCATAAAGGCCCATACACACGATCTGACTTTTTGGACAACCAACATGCAAATTAGCTGTTTTGGACCAACATCCGACCTTGTGTACGCTCCATCAGACCAACTTTTTCCAGGTTTCATCTGACTTTTGTTGGCTGTGCGAACGGACTAACTTTCTGCCAACAAAAGTCCGATGGACCAAAGTCCGACCGTGTGTACACAAAACCAACGGACTTTGGTACAAACCAATGCAGAACCACTGCAAAAGATCAGACAACAATACAGAAGTTGACCAAAGGTGGCGGTGAAGAGCAGAAAAACCAAGTGATTTGGTGAAAGTTGGCTGAAAAAGTCCTGCCGTGTGTAGGCAATACCAACTTGGGGCCAACGCCCTTCGGACAAAAATCACCGGGAAAGTTGGTCCACGGTCCGATCGTGTGTATGAGGCTCAACACCAACCTATATACACACCATCTGCACTGCCTCCTATTGCAGTGTCCCCCTCCGTGAATGATTTATAAATATAAATGCTGTAAACACCTCATTTAAGAGCCGAGATTGCAATCACATGTCCAGTCAGCCCTCTCCTCCTCCCCCCCCCTCCAGACTGACATCAGCAGGGGAATATCAGCCCCATCTGCTGCATCTCTCAGAGGAGGAAAAGAGAAAGCTGGCCAGCTATGTGATCGGAATCTCGGCAGTAAAATTAAAATTTGCAAAATTTTAAAACAGAAATGATGAAAAATTTGCTTTTTTTTTTTAAACTGAATTTTTGGTCTTTTTTTAATAGCGCAAAAAAATTAAATAAAAAAAAAAAAAAAAAAACAGCGGTGATTAGATACCACGAAAAGAAAGCTCTGTGTGAAAAAATAAAACAAAAAAAATAGGACAAAAATTTCATATGGGTAGTGTTGCATAACTGAGTAATTGTCATTCAAAATATGAAAGCACCAAAAGCTGAAAATTGGTCTGGTTAATAAGGGAGTTCAAGTGCCCAGTGGGTAAGTGGTTTATAGTACTATACAGTTCAATTAAAAGGGTGTTTTATACTATCCTAAAGCTGCTTTAGGATAAAATACTACATTTTTTTTTTTTTATAAAAACACACAACACTTAAAACTAAAATACTTGTATTGTTTTAGACCTACATGTACATAGAGGTCTTCCAAATCAATGAGGTTTTGCTGTAAGAGAACTGCAGCAACTCTGTACAAAGATGAAGGTGTTTCTCCATTGGGTTCCTAGACAATAAAAATGAAAAGCATTCAATTTTAAGCAATACAAAAACAGTGGAATCAGAAAAGGAACTATTTGGAAATAAACTGTATACCTTACCTGGTAAAACTTGAATTTAAATCCGAGGATGTGGCATAATGTCTGAGGCTCACACATACCCATATACGATTCAATTAGTGGTACAAAAAAATCATCGCAATCTGGTCGGCACTCATATACTTCCAAGATTATATCCAATACTCTATTTGGATCAAGGTTAAAACATCCTAAGAAAGAAAAAAATAAATAAAATTAAAAAAATAGACCTAATTAAAGAAGAACTTAACTCTCAATTAACATTAACTATGTTTAATCCTTATGCTGCTAGTAAAGATAGATTCTATTTTTTTGTTTTAAAAACTTTATTTTTTTACATTTCTTCAGTTGCATCCTAGTTTCTTGCCTAGGCAAAAATTATGCCACAGAGCCTATGAGCCCTCATGAGCTTTTTCTCCTTTCATCTGGAGAAGGGGCCTTAAGAGATAGGTACACCCTCCTGGCTGTATGCCTGACCTAAGGGCAGTAGGATTCTAGGAAGCAAATTCTACATGAATCATCTGCTCTTACTCCAGAAGGCCACAGCTAGAAATGCTTGGAGACATGGAAATGTGGGTGAATGTGCTTTTAATATTTAAAAAATTAATTAAATAGTAATTTCAGTTTGTGTAAGAAAAGAACATCTAGGGGGCCAAAACTCCTATTAGTTCACCTAATAGAACTTAAGGATGTGTGATTATCAGAGAGGCAACATGAAGCAAAATGTTAGTACCGGTCAGTTTGGGCATAGCCAACCTTGAACTGTGGTGTTCCTCTTTCCAGTTCTGCAATCTATTACTCTTAATGTATCTATGACGTTGGAAAGCATGAGTTTCTTTGGTCCTGGTCTGCAAAACGTGTTGGAACCATCAGAAACTCAACATCAACTTTCATGAACTGATGCCATGTTATACATGTTCCGTTTGACACTTTAGTGTATATGTGGTCCAAACTTGACCGGATCGTTTAATAATTTGTAATAAAGCTACTTTAGTCTTAATCTAACATTTGCCTTTCTGACAATCACACTTCCATAAAGTCCTAGGTGAACTAATAGGAGGCCTGGCCCCCTAGATGTTCCTTTCTTCCTTTTTTGTTATCTACTAGTATTTGGATGTGTATTGTCATTCCCTCAGCTGGCATTACCTATTTATTAGACTATTTCAGTTTGATGTACTCATATTTAAAGCAGAACGTTACCCATTACAGTTTTATAACAAATAATGTTATTTAACAAAAGAACACGCATTCCACATTAATAAACACGCTCCTTAAATCAGCGTGCGTTGTAAATTACCCCCAGCATGGCTGGCGTCAAGGCTGATCACATGTGCAGTACCATGACATCAGCAAACCAAAACTAAAAGCTGGCCATACATTATACAAATTTTCGTTTGCAATTTTGCCTTAGATTTACCAAACCCATATAATAGGAGGTCAAACCTAAACACTTTCAATTTGTTTGCAAACAGGCAGGACCTTGTACTACAATTTCCTTTAGATTTACCTTCAACTAACCTGTTTTCCCGAAAATAAGACCTAGCGTGATTGTCGGTGATGGCTGCAATATAAGCCCTACCCTGTTTCCCCGAAAATGAGCCCTACCCTGAAAATAAGACCTACAAGGACTTTAACTAGGGCTTATATTGCAGCCATCACCGACAATCACGCTAGGTCTTATTTTCGGGGAAACAGGGTATGTAGTACAAAGGCCTGTCTGATTGCATACAAATTGAAAGTGTTTAGGTTTGACCTCCTATTATATGGTTTTGGTAAATCTAAAGGAAATTGAAGAAAAATAATTGTATAACGTATGGCCACACTAAAATGACAGCTTACTTTTCTATAAAGCATAGGAGGCTTAATGCAAAACTTAACTCTGCAAGATACTGGCCTCCCCCTTCCAGCGGTCACCTTCTTCGCCTCTTGATTAGCCAATAAGGAATGGCGCGACTCATTGGTAAGCACATGAGAGAGGCAGTCATTCCAGTACAGCTCAGCATACGTTCAATAGAAGGTTGCCAGCAAGTGCATCTTATTGCAGAAGAGATATAGCATGTCTCTTGGAAAAGAAGAAGCTCCCTCCTCACAATTTTTTAGTAAATTCTAGGTTTAGTTCTACTTTAGTGATACATAGCATAAGCAGTCAAAGAATATTTGAACATAATAACCACTTGCTTACTTGGCACTTAAACCCCCTTCCTGCCCAGATCAATTTTAAGCTTTCAGCGTTGTCACTCTTTGAATGGCAATTGCACGGTCATGCTACAGTGTACCCAAATTAAATGGTTATCATTTATTTCACACAGCTAGAGCTTTCTTTTGGTGGTATTTAATTGCTGCTGTTTTTTTTTTATTTTTTGCTTAACAAAAAAAGGACCTAAAATTTGGAAAAAAAAACAAAACCGTTTCATAATTTGTTATGGACGAGCTTTCGGGGTGTGTCCCCTTATTCAAGGTCCAAGCAGTACTGATTACTTGGACCTTGAAGAAGGGGACACACCCCGAAAGCTCTTGCATAAAAAAATGATATGTTAATGCAAATAAAAAAAAATTATCACGGACAGTACTCCATTTTCTCTGTCACAATTGCACTAAAACGGCTTCAATCACCTCAAGTATAGTTTGTTATAAAATTTTGAAAACAGGTAATTTTTCTCCTTCATTGATATGCGCTGATGAGGCTGCACTGATAATCAATGATGGGTGGCACTGATAGGCAGCACTCATCTGTGGCACTGATCACGAGACACTGATGGGCATTCATTGGCAGCACTGATGGGCACCAATAGTTGGCACTGGTAGGTGGCACAATGGGCAGTGGCAGCTGACACTAGTGGGCACAGAAAATGCAGCCGCAGCTTTCTGTGTGAGGGACTGATGTCCCTCTGACAGAAGCCAGTGATTGGTCCCCCCCCTCTCCCTCAAGCTTAGCGTGAGTAAAAAAATAAATACAGGATTACTGAGCTTCTGTTTACATCATGTGATCAGCCATCAATGGCTGACAGCTGATCACGTGCCAAGGGGCCAGGATCGACCCCTTACTCGGATCTGTATCTGTAATCAGCCGAGTCTCAGACAGGGACCTGCGCAGACATCGCTTGCTAAGGAGGATGTCCATGGATGCCCTCCCGGCAATTAAGGCCCACACTGTAGCCGTCTTTCGGCTATAGCGCGGGCAGCAAGTAGATAAGCCTCATTAAACATACTAGATAAAAAGGACTAATGTTTAAAGCACACGCTTATCACATGGAAGCCACAGCTCTATGTGTCTCATGGGCGCAAAAGGCTTTCTCTGGGGGCACTGCTCAAGAGGCAGGAGCCAGGAGCACATGCAGGGAACACGAAAAAAAAAAAAAAAAAAAAAGAAGAACATAGGAGCTGCTCTGTGCAAAACCACTGAACGGAGCAGGCAAGTATAAAACGTTTTTTTTTTTTTTTTTTTTTTTTTATTATTAAATAACAAACAAAAAAAAAAAAACAAACAAAACAAAAACAAAGCTTTAATACCACTTTAAAATTGCTGTAGGTCATCTTCATGCAGTAAGGTGACAACATTGCCAGGCACCTGTTGATTTACCTGAAGCGTCGTCACCCTTTCATCAGAAAAGGTTGCCACTACAGTGCAGCAAGGTGTAATTAATCTCTCACTGGGCCTCCTCTACAGCAGACATTACAGTGCCACCATTACCCTCCCACAGTCCCTGCTGTGCAGAAATAAAAAAAAAGAGTAAGCGGTCAAGTGACCATTCCAAAATCAAGAGAAACAATATTTGGCACCAGATATCCTGCAAATTGACAGCAGCTTGAGATCTGCAATTGTCTATATTTGAAGTAGGCTTGGCATCTTCTTTGAATTTGATATTTCAATTTAAACATACAAATGAGAAACTACACAAAGTACAATGATATAGAAAAGATAAATAAAATCTCATATCACCAGCCCTACCAACTAAGGATTTGATATTTTCCAGGATTAAATCACTCGTTATACTCCCAGACAAATCTTGTCCAAGCTCTGCAATCAACTTTGCATATCCTTCGTTTTCTTCTCTCAATAAATTGAATTTCTGTTGCTTATAACTGCAGAAAAAATAAAAATAACAAAAAATAAAAATTAATACAGATATACAAAATGAATTAAAAAAAAAAAAAAAAAGCCTTCCTACAGACATAACACAGAAAACAGAAATAAACAGCTCTCAGGACCATTCTTGAAAGTTCTTGCCA